>CM076576.1:913118351-913391874 GCA_034641835.2 Pinus albicaulis | reverse complement strand
TGGGCCTTAAGGGAAAGAAGGGATTCTTTACAGCACAAAGGCACTTGGGAATAGGGAGATGCAAAGCTTCAGCACTTCCAGACTAGCTTGCCATGGATCCGAGCAAGCTTTTATAGATGGGGAAGGAGGGAGTTGGGATCCCTATTATTATGGGATTGGCCCTATCAACAAGGAAGGTTCCATAGAAGGTGGCAAAACTACTTCCCTTCCATAGAACTCCCGCAGCCAAACCTTCCAACTCAAGATAGGAAATGGTCGTGAGTTTGTTTGAACTCAACTTCTGCCATCCATATTTAAAAAACAGTCCCTAAAATGGGTGGCGCGATTGCTGCTCTATGACAGAGCGCCAAGTGGCGCGACCTCTTTACAGGATTTCCCTGATTGGCGCGAGCACTGAACTGTCTACCCGCGCCAATGCAAAAAGAGCTGTTTTTCGTGGATTTTGCAAGGAGATGTCTCAAGGGGAAATGAAGCTCATACTCAGAGGGATGCATTGATGATGTTTTCAAGGCATGACAGTGTTCATGTGTCACATAATGGGTCCTCCATTGTGCGGACTAGGAATGGTAAGGACGGCATACCAATGTGTAACAATGGGGTTCACACAACAAGCTATAAGTGATTGGCAGCGATAGCCAAAGTGAAATTTTCTTTGCTAAGAACCCTGCTTATCATTCAAAGACAAAGCACATTGATGTTCAATATCACTTTGTTAGAGATATGGTTGAGGCTAAAAGGGTGTTGCTGGTAAAGGTGGACACTTTGAAGAATGTTGCAGATGCATTGATGAAGTCTGTGAGCACTCAGAAGTTCTCTTGATGTAGAGAAACAATGGGTGTTGAAGAATTGGGCCAATGACTAAGCTCTCTTGTGGCCCCCTGCGGAAAGAAAACAAGAAGTGGGAGAATGTTGGGTATGTGTTATATTCTTTCCACGACTAATCACGCGTGGGGGGGTAGGAGGGGGGCGATAGCCCCAGTGAAAATTTTTTTGTCCTTAATTTCTGGTGGGTAGTCTGCGCCCATGGTTTTGTGCATGGTTTTGCACATGGTTTTGGGGTACGATGGTTTTCGGCCCCTGGTATTTTTGTAGATCCGGTCAAGGGAACTACGGTTATGTTCTAATCCAGGGTTAATGGATTGGAATTTATTTATGCTTCGACATTTCTATATGTGTGTTGTAACACTAAAAGGAATATAATGAAATATCAAGCTGGTCGTCCCGATTTGGGATCTAGGGGAAAATCTCTGTGTTTATATGTTTTATGTTTTATGCTCTCGCTATTGTTTATTTTCTGTTATAAGATTCGTGTATAGATAATTTCTGTTAAGGGTTAAAACCTACAGAATATGGCTCGTGTCTAACTGTTTCTCCACCCATCTTGCTACTGTTTCTGAATTCGCTCCTTATTTCTCTGCCCACTGTAATGTCACTGCACTGCTTACTTCCTCTCGGCGGCTCTGCTTATCCCAGATGACGAGTTTGAAATGAGGATACAAGGCTTCAGTTGAGGAGGTGACAGGGTTTACAGATTACCGAATCATACCTCACACAACTCTTCATAATTGTCATGTTATGGAAAGTAATGGGTTCTAAGTACACACGCTCTTTCCAGTCGGATTTAGTCGTTATTGGCGATTGTGCTATTAATTGACTGCATGCGGAGTTGATAACAGTTTATGACTACAGATTTTTTCAATGATTACAAGATATGCCCCCCCTGCTTTAATAGTGACGGTCGCCCATGACTGTCATGGATGGGAATATCATTAATTTTTCCATTAATCACCAAATCATAAATGATGACGTTACCTTTTGAATGATGTACCTGAAGCGACGTGGAGGAGGATTTTGAATTGACGGTGTACTGCTTGCAATGATCGTGGCGGTCACGCTTGGCTGTCACAATTATTGCTGTCATGTGACGAAACATGAGAAATAGTGTTCGTGGCTGTTGACTGTTACATGTGTAACAACCAAGACAACCTTCAGATTATTCTTCAGAAAACATTATGATTAGGATAAATAGGTACAAGAAGAAAATCAAAAGAATAAAATCATATTGTAAAATGTATCAGGAAGGAGGGATAATGTTTTAGGGAGAGAAAAAAATGGGTGTAACAGCCGCCACAGGAGTGGTTTTCAGCTGTTACAAATTGTCTAACTGCGCCCCGGAAAGAGGTTTTCATAGTCAGATTTGGTATTTTTGTTTTATTATATATATATTATTTTATATTTTATGTTGTTTTTTTTTGAAACAGGTGTAACAACTGCCACAAAAGTGGTTTTCAGCTGCTGCACTTAATGGAATTTCAAATTTCAGGTTGCACAGGGGGATGTTCCCCTACTGTTGTAACATGAAGATCAGAGTCTGCGACAATGTTAACAGATGATTTGTTCGAATCAGGTTGATGATATAACCTTAGACGATGCCCATTAACCAGTAACGATGTCTTACCACTGTCGATGGTGACTAATTGTATAGTCCCATTGTCAAAGACCGTGTCTACTTCGTAAGGACCTAGCCATCTGGTGCAGAGCTGGCTTTTTAAATCATTGAACCTTGAATCGTAAAAGAGAGCCCAATCTCCTTTCTGGAACTTCTTCTTCTTAATAAACCCATCATGCCATCTAGCTCTCTGCTAATGAATGGTCTCTGTCTGCTGAATAACAACCAACCGTTTCTCTTCCAACTCATTGAGCTGGTTCAATATTTATTTCTGTACTGTGCTTGAGTCCAGATTGACCTGCAATGCTGTTCTTAATGTCTTTATCTCAAAATCTATGGGGAATAAAGGATTCTTATCATACACCAATTCATATGGTGATAATCATGTAGTATTCATCCATGTTGTTCTATAAGCCCACAACACTTCTGGAAGTTTCTCGGCCCAATTTCTTCGGTGGATGGCTACGGTCTTTGTTAAGATTCCCTCAATGAATTTGTTGGTGCTTTCTACTTGACCATTTTATTATGGGTGATAAGGTGAAGTGATTCTGTGATGAATTCCATACTTCTCAAACAACTTCTTGATCAAATGAGATGCGAATTGATGCCCTCCATCTATCGCTATCTCCCTGTGTATCTCGAAGCGAACAAATATATCTTCAAACATGAAGTCTGAAACAACCTGCTCTGTAGCTCTAATTAGTGCCTTTGCTTCGACCCACTTTGTGACATAGTCGGTACAAACCAATATGTGTGATTTTTGCTGTGATGAAGGATTAATTGGCCCTATAAAGTCCAGGGCCCATTTCTCAAATGATTCTATCACTATCTGAGGCTGTAACGACATCTCATCTGATTTCAGAGGTTAGCCCATTCTTTGGCATCTATCACATCCCTTCACAAACTTCTTGGCATCCTGGAATATGGTTGGCCAGTAGTACCCTGTTGAGAGTACTTTATATCCTATCCTTTTGTCAGCAAAGTGCCCTCCACAGGGTTCCTCATGACAAGCTTTCAAGATCTCAAATACCTCATCTTCTCTAACACATCGCCCGATCTGAAAGTCTGGCCTAATGTGATAGAGATTGCCCTCTATCGAGGAGTAGATAGCACTCTGTTGTATAATATTCCTCTTTTCTTTGGAAGATAACTGGTGTGGAAATTTTCCTGCAGCAAGATAATTGGCTATATCTGCATACCATGGTGAGTGGGTAGAGATGACAAAAAGATATTTATTTGGAAAAAAAATCCTCAGTGGGAGTGAAATCATAACTTATCGTTAATCTAGAAATAAAATCAACAACTACATTATCCTTTCCGGGTTTATCTAAAACAGTGATATCAAATTCCTGTAACAACAATAACCATCGTGTAAGTCTACCGTTAGTAACAGATTTTTTCATTAAAAATCGAATTGCAACATGGTCAGTGTGTACAATTACTTAATACTCGATGATGTAGTGCCGATATTTGTGAATAGCATGCAATACTACTAGGAATTCCTTTTCATTCGCTGTGTAGTTGAGTTCTGCTGGAGTTAGATTCTTGTTGATGTAATAAATGGCATAAGGTTTCTTCTCCTCCAGCTGCCCCAAAACAACACCCACAACTATGTCAGATGCATTCATAGCAATATGGAATGGAAATCTCCAGTTTGGTCCTTGTAAAACAGGTGTTGTTGTTACACAGTTCTTTAACTTCAGAAAGACTTGCTCACACTTTCTTGTCCACACAAATTCTGCATTTTTCATGAGCAAAGAAAAAAGAGGAGATGTAATATTTGAAATTTTTTCTATAAAGCTCTTGTAGTACCCTACATGTCCCAAGAAACTACGTACCTCTTTTGGAGTCTTAGGAGTTGGAATTTTCGAGATTACCTCAATTTTTGCAGGATTTACCTTGATTCCATCTGCCAAAATTAAATTTCCTAGCACAATTCCCTCGGTCATCATCATGTGGAATTTCTCTGTGCTCAGAGCAACATTAGTTTTTCAGAACGTTCCAACACCTTTCCAAATTGACTAATTCTGTCTCAAAGGCATCCCCGTAGGGTGTAAAATCATCCATTAATATTTCAAGACAATAATTCAAGAGATTAGAAAAAATACCCAATATTTCCCTTTGAAAAGTTGTTGGCGCATTACAAAGGCCAAAAGGAAGGACTATGTATGCAAAATTACCCCACGAGCAAGTAAAGGTTGTCTTGTCTTGGTCTTATGGGGCAATCTGTATTTGATTATAGGCACTGAGCCCATCAAGGAATGATTTTTTTTTTTCCTAGAGAGAGTATCCAGGACCTGATCAATGAATGGTAAAGGGAAATGGTCCTTTTGAGTGGCCTTGTCAAGTTATCTATAGTCTACACAGACTCTCCACTTGTCGTTCTTTTTAGGAACTATGACAAGTGGATACACCCACTGGCTATCAGAAATGGGGTAGATGAAATTATTATTAAGGAGTTTCTGCAATTCTTCTTTCACTATCTCCTTAAGTGCAGGGTTCATTCGGCGTTACGGTTGTCTAACTGGTTTGCAATCCTCTTTAAGATAAATGCGGTGAGTGCATAGGCTAGGATGGATTCCTTTCATATCAGTATAGTACCAAGAAAATGACTTTTTATATTTCTGTAACACCTGTATCAACAATATTTTTTGTTCAGCAGTCAAGTTAGGATTAATGTTTAAACATTTCCCAGGTTCAATTTCAAGGGATTGCTGGTAGTATGTGGAGTAGGTTTCAAATGTTCAATGATTACATCATCTACCTCATCTTCTTCCCCCAAATCTCTAATGGATGCAACAGAGAGTGAATTGCTAATAAAGCCATTAATGATATCATCCTCCATTTCATCCTTAAAGTATTGTTCTTTTCCAAGCGTGAGGAGAGGTAGGGAAAGATCATATTCAGGTTCAAATTCGTCCCACTAGGGACTACTCAAATCATTATGAGGTTTTTCTGGGGGTAAAGGTTCAGGTTTTGAGTGGCCTACCCACCTGAGATCACCATAGATCCGGACCTACATCCGATATATGCGTTCGCAGTGGCTAGCCACAGTCTTCCCAAGATTAAAGGATGACACCCCAGGTTGGATTTGGTTTGCAAAATGAGAAAATCAACCGGATAATTCCAAGAATCCATAGTGATAACCACATCTTCTATCATTCCCTCGGGCTTGACACGAGACCTATACGCTAATTCAAGCACTATGGGTGTAGGTATAAGTCCATGAAGTCCTAGGGAGATAAAGAGGTCTTTAGTCATGACATTGATGGCTGCCCCTAAATCAATCAAAGTGTTGGTTATAGGTTGGTCATAAATATGGAAAGTCACTGTAGGATTCCCTGGGTCATTATGTTTAGTCAACAAAGGCTGATCAATCATAAGGTCAGATAGTTTTCCCATAACATGGATAGTAGTAGGGTCTCTTGGTTTTCTTCTAGGAGTTTTGACACACATATCCCTCACTATCTTAGCATAGATAGGTACTTCCTTAAGAACTTGTAACAACAGAATCTGCACATACAAATTTTGTAATTCCTTGAGGAACTCGGATTCATATTGTGAGGCTAGCCCAATTTGAGTTAATCGTTGAGGGTACGGAGGATCCTGAATCTTAACAGCTGAGTCAGCTGTCATAGATGCACCATCCTTTTTCGAGTTGGCTGCTATAGAAACAACAGATCCTCCAGAGCTGGCTATTATAGGTGTAACATCAGGTGTTTTATCAGCCGTTACATGTGTAACAACTGTCTCAGAATCGACCGTATCCTTTCTAGGTGACTCACATTCTTCTTCAGTGATAATGGGGGTATGTTCAGGTCTAGTTACTTTTCCTAACCAAAGTTGAACCTCATTCAGTCCAATGGGATTAATAAGATAAGTCTAGAAGGTGACCGGAGCGTCTATGCTCTAGGTTGCCTTATTATTCGGATTGGGATTAGGTTGCACAGGTAATTGGGGTCGGACAGAAGGTGTAGGATTTTGAAGAGAAGGCAGTTGTAACTGCTGATGCATTGGTAGTGTAGGGGGTACTGGACCTTGGCCATTACCTCTCCAATTCGGACTCCAAGGATGAGTTTGCGATGGAGGATATTGCATTGGTGGAGGGGAAGGCCACTGGTTTCATGGTGAAGGAAATTGTGTTGAGGAAGGAGTAGGATACTACCATGGAAATTGATGACTATTATAAACATTATTCCAAGGATAACCATGGAGGCATACCTGTAGGTCGTGGCTTCCGTGGCCTCTTTGATTCGATGAAATAGGAAGATTGGAAATCCTCGCTTGATTCTTGAAGTATGACCTTTAGTCTGGGAAATTCAGGACATTGATTTGTAGAATGTGCCAATTCGTAAATGTTGCACAGGCTGACGTTACTCAGTCCACATTCTCTTTCCAAATGTTTCTTTTTGCATCAGGGACAAAATATTGCTAAGGCTGCTTCAGCTTCTGCTTGTGTTTTCTTAACTTGTACCGTAGTGATCTAAGCAGAGAGAGTGCTAAGGAGGTCGGTTTTAAAATCTTCAAATACATTTCCGTTCTTTGCTCTAGTTACTCCTCCACTTGTGGACTTCTGTATTCGGACTGAAGGGTCCTGAACTGAACTTGCATTTCCCTGCTCAACAAGTTCTCCCTATCCCTCGTTAGGGCGACGTCAGGAATCCAATTGAAGTCTTCATCTACCCCCTCAGTAACAATGCACTAGCGGACCAGCCTAGCTTGGTTTTCCAAATCAGAAACCCTATGATGGGTGTTTGGACTAACCACTACCTCATAATTCTTGGTTTCTTGTAGTGCCGCAGACTCCTCCCTGGTGGTGGGATTCATGCTTGGAGTAGCCCAGCATGATGCATGAGCCCCCCAACCACAACCATGACTTCTTCCTCGCTGAGCGAAGTGGTCTATCGAGTGGACATCCCTGTGTAGGAATTGGGGTTGCAGGGAGTGCAGGGGAAATGAGGGCTATGGCCAAAAGGGAGAGTGGTGGAGGATCAGAGCACAAAGAGGATCTCAGGATGAACTTCAAGGCCGAATGCAGAGAATGGGTAGAGGGTTAGGTATTCATAGGAGTTGGTTAGAGAGGTCGGGTGAGAAGACATGGGGTGGGGAGTAATGAGCACTCGAGCGGGGTGCAGGGGGTGGTTAATATTGCAGGTGCTCCCAAACGAGGAGAGGAATTTTGGGTGGCTCGACATAATTTTCCTTGAGGTCCTTGTACTTCCTTTATCGTGATCATGCAAAGTGGTGGTTGGGATCATGATTAGAGTCTTGGAGGTGGTGTCCTGTTCACCTGAACCCTGTTAGGTTTTTTCGGGAAGTCTTGTCTCATGATAATTGCACACTCAACCTTAAGCATCCCCTAATTGAGCTCATCCCAGGCCATCAAGAGGAGCCTTTAGGAGCTCTCCACACCTGCATTGGCCAACTTGTCAGCTAGCTAGTTACCGGTTCTCTTGACAACTTGGAAGGTTATTCCCTTGGAGTGATTAATGTGGATCTGAATCCTGCTGAGGATTTTGCTAAGCTTTTAGTTGTTGGATACCTGTGTAGCTATTCTCCCATGCTGGATATTTTTTCAAACTTGGGTAACGACCGTCAAGTATCCCTTGACGATAAGAGGCCAAAAATTCTTAGTGCGAGCTATGTCAATTCCATGTTATAGAGCTTGCAATGCTGTTACATTGTTGGTGGTATGGCCAATATTCCTGGCATTAACCCAGATGATTTTCCCTCTGGAATTCCTGAATATGCCTCCAAAACCTGTGATCCCAGGGTTGCATTTGGGGCCCCATCATAATTTAGCTTCAATGTGCCTAACTCTGGTCGGAGACATGATTGATCAAGGTAATGTTTGGAAGAGGTCTGGGAGATCAGGGGAATGGTGGAGATGGGGATGTCCAGCAATGAAAGGATACATAGATCTTCCCGGGATGGAGGGTTTGTAGGAGCTTCCATTTTCGAGAGTGTAATTGTTTCTCTTATCATCTGTTTGATTATTGAGATGACCCTTTCTTCCATATTGATAGTTACTTAGAATGTTCTAGCATTCTGCTCCTTCCATAGAGACCAGAAAATAATCCTCAGGAGAGGATTCCAGGCCCGGTTGATTAGAGGTTGTCTAGAGATATTAGAGCGCCAAAGCTTGATGGTGTTGAGGATGGAGGAGGGGTCTCTGTCGGTGATATTGAAGACCATAAAAGTCCAATTCCAGATATTATTAGCATACCTGCATTCATTTAATAAATTTTTGGTGGTTTCTTCATTATTACCACAGAGAATGCACCTGGAGGGGCCGATGAAACCCTTCTTTTTTCAATTTTCCCAGGTCAGGATCCTCCTATGCATTGTGAGCCGGAGGAAAATGGATATTTTAGGCCATCTTTCGCTCCCATAGGATCTTCCATTTTTTCTCCGTAGGTGTGAAGGTGGGAGATTCCAAGTAGCTGTAGGCTTATTTGATATTGAAGTTTCCAGCCGAATTCTTCCCCCATCTGAGCTTGTCCTCCTCATAGTTTATTTTAATTTGTCTTTGACCTAGTTCTTTAGAGATTTTTTTCCAACCCTCAGTGTAGTCGTTGTGATCCCATTCTTCTTTAGTCAGCTATACCCTCTGACCATCTTCTTCATTGTTGGTCTGCCTGTAGTGATTGACCTGCCTTTTGTTTTTGTTTTCCATATTTTTCTTGATCTGGTTGAACTGATCATGGTTCAATTTTGGGCATTTTTGTCATTCATCTCCCCAGAACAAGGCTTTCTCTCCAGTGCCAATTTCCCAAAAGCAGTGGTTTTGTATGACTTATCCATTATCCCAGGCTTGGTTCCAAATAAAAGATCCTTTGAGTGTACCATTTAGTATGATTAGCAGATTGTGATGATGGGAGGGGGCATATTTTTCCTTCCATAACCTACCCGATGGGGAGTGAGTGTTGGTGATCCACCTGGTGAGCCCTGGTATTGCACCAAGAGTGCTACAACCCCCAGGGGCTGCCCTACTTTACTTTATTTACCTGGGGTTTGTACAAACTTGGAGGTGACAATGCTATATACACAGAAGATGCATTTTTCTCATGTCATCCTCTTTTGATTTACGAAAGGGTGTTATTTATTAAACTATGATAAGAACTGGAAAGTAAATTGCAGGAAGGAAATGACAAAAGGAAACTAAATTAAATTGCTGAAAAGAAATGGAAGAAAGGAAACTAATTTAAATTTCAGAAATGAAACTAATTTAAACCACACTTAACTTGGCCAATTAGCTAAACACACCCTACTTATCTTATGCTCTCTCTACCAAGATTTTAGCCATGCAGCTAAGCTATCCATGACTTACTTCTAATTGAAAAAGTGTTGATTTGCAGGTTGGAGAAGAAAGGGCTAAAGGTGCTAATGGAGGGCTAAACACATGAAACCAGGCTTAGATGTGGGAAGAGGGAGTTTAAACCTTATTAAAAATTTATTATAACGCAAAAAAATGTTTTGGAGTGGAATAATTTGAAAAGTGTGATGGCGGAGTTGGGATGGAGGACGGAAGTGCGATATGTGATATCGAAATCGCAATATCACAAAATTAGAGGGACAATGGAAGTGTTGTTTGGGATCGGGAGCGAAATGCGAAATGAGATGAGGTAAAAACTGCGAAGTGTGAAGTGTGATGGGGTAAAAACTGTGACTTACGATTTGTGATATGGTAAAAGTTATGAAGTGTGAAATGCAATATCGCAGTTTGCAATGTCACAAAGTTTGAGGGGTAGCAGAAGTGTTGTCCAGGAAAATTTGCGAAGTGCGAAATGCGTTGGGTGACGAGGTGGTGGGACCAGTGGCAGAGTACGGAGAATATCACAATCAGCGTCGGGAGCGGTAAGTGTTAAAGAAACCAAATAAAGTTGTGATTTTCGATTTGCGATGGGGATAAAAACTGCGAAATGTGATTGCGATAGGGATGACGTGGCGGCATGCTACAGTGATGTCACAATCGGCAGTTGGGAGTGGTAAGTATTAAAGGAAAAAAATGAAAAGTTGTGAAATGCGATTTGTGACTGGTGACGTGGAAGAGTGCTACAGAAATATCGCAATCTGGGTTCGGAGGCAGAAGTATTAATAGAAGCCAATAGAAACTGTGATTTACGATTTATGATTTCGTAATATCGCAATATCGAAAGGTTGGCAAAGAAGCGATATTGAAATCGGCGAAAAGGAGTGGTAAGTCTTAAATAAAAAGGGAAAATGATGCGAAGTGCAATGTGAGATGCGGCGAAGTTATCACAATTGGCGAAAAGGAGCTGTAAGTCTTAAATAAAAATGGAAAATGAAGTGCGATGTGAGATGTCGCGGAGTTATCGCAATCAGAGAAGACGAGCAGTAAGTCTTAAAGAAAAATGGAAAATGATGCGAAGTGCGATTTGAGAAAAGGCGAAGTACAGTAGCGGGATGTTCGAGAAGAAAAGGGCGGAGGTCAACCTATAAGGTTTTGAGGTGTTTTTCGTTAAAAGGGCTGTGACAACTGTAAAACGTGCAAACGAAGGAATAGAAGGCAAACTTAGTCGTTTTGAAGTGTTTTTGTGAATAAAAGGGGTGCATCAGCTGCAATAAGTGAAATAGAGGGAATAGAAGCATAAAAACAGAGATGGAAGGGAGATGGGAAATGAAGTGGGGATGTGTTGGAGAACTCTTCTGGGATTGTTGAGACTTATTCCTACAATCAAACTTGCTGATTTATGCACGAAAACAAACAAAATGTGTGATAAAAACAATGAATAGAAAGCAGTTTTTATGGCCTATGGGAAGGTCAAACCTGCTCGAACTCTATTCACAGAGATGAGAGGGGAAGGCTCGACCACATATTTTGGATTTTTCCTCTACTATATTACTCTTCGTAAGCAAATGAAGATATACAACAATGGAGCTGAAAGCAACGACTAAACAACAATGAAACATAAACAAAATTATCCAAAGCGGAGCTAATGAAATGACAAATCAGAGAACAAATACAAAAGAGAGGCTGAGGCACATGGATTGGGCCCTAACCCACAAGCCTACCTCTCTGAAACTTATATCAGTAAAATGAAATTAGTCTGCTCATTTCATAAAAAAATAGCCTCATACATTTCTGAAAGTTTGATCACCGAGTAAAAGAATAAAAAGATCAATAGCTTGTAACAAAGTTTCGACTAGAATCTCCTTCCTAGCTCTATTTGTACTCTATTTATTCTATAGGGAAGCTACCAACAACCCCCTAGAAAATAGTAATTGAGTCTGCTTGACTCTAAGTAAACAAATATTGAGTTGCTTGGCTGCCTCTGGAATTCGAATTGCTGGAGAAAATCTTTGGGATTATTTGGCTTCCTTTGGAATTCGAATTGCTGGAGATAATATTTGGGATCCTTTGGATGCCTTTGAGAGTTAAGGAGGGTGGAAAATCCTCCTATAACTTCTCCTTGCTGTCTCCTCCAAGTATTTATGATAAAATCCTTAAAAAACGCTTAATAATTCATGATTTTCTGCACTCAACCTCTTGTTAGGCACTCAGAGTATGTTAGCCTTAATCACCACCTATACTAGCATCATAAAACCAAATAATAATAAAAATGCAAGAAAAAAATATCTAAGAAGGAAAAAAGGTGACCATTGACCCCTCCAAATATGTCTAATGATGGAGCTCATCATCACCCCCCTACTGAACGGTTGCTCATCCTCTGAGCAACTAATCCTCCACTTGCATTTCCTTCAAGGTTTTGACAACCCCCCTGATTTCCTGAGAAAGAAGTGTGGGAGTTTCCCCAAGGGGGTAAAAACCATTATTCTTTACTGGATTCTTGCATTCTCTATCTTGTGCATCTGTGTCATTTTCATCATTCAGCAAAGGTGAGTTGAGATTTAGTCCCAACCATTGCATCTTTTTGGCCTGCATGGCCCTCTTGTATAATGGTGCCCTTTCCAATGCACCCCTCAGTCTTTTTGGAGTATGGTACTCCTTGTTCTTGAGGTTGTGAGGGATATGGTTCCATCTCCTCTGGTTTTCCTTAATGCACTCATCTTCTATCTGCCTAGAAACATCATTAAAGTGGCCTATTACCTGTGTTTGAGTCTAAAGGTAGATTTCAGCTAGTGTAGGGTCCCTTTCAATCTCTCGACAGTTAAGGATGACTCCCCTTGGGTTGAAAAATTTTGGTCTGATATATAGGGGTTCTCTAGTTCTTCATCCTTCTTCCCATGACCCTCCATATGTGTTTTTCTCTAGTGTCTTCATTCGTCATCCAATATTCTAGAGCCATTAGCTGCATATCCCCCATTATGGAATTTGGGTCCCAAGTATCCTGATTTGTCAGCACAAGGTTATGCACATAAAACCCCGCCATATTTTCCTTTAGCCATGTTAGCTTGCTTGTAGAAATCCATGAATTTCCTACAATCTTGGAAAGGTAGGGATCCATGGGAGGCTATAGTCTTGAATTGAAATAGAAGCCATTGCTCCTTGAGGTACATAACATATGAGTCATAATGGAATATGTGTTGAAGGTATTCTATGCATAAGTCTTCCATGGTGGCTACTTGCTGCCCTTTTTACTGAAATTTCTCCTTCAGTGCTACATTCTTTTCCTGTGCCTTCTGCAGCTTCTCCTTTAGAAATGTTTCTTCGATTCTTTCCTCCTCCCTTGGTGATTCTTCAATGATACTCAGGCTCGTGGGAGGGGTTTTTGGCTCTCTCTGACTTATCCTCTAACTCTTAATAGCTCTGAAATACATAGAGGTCTACCTTTTTCTCTTTTCACTCGGAGGATCTAAGGTGGCAACTACCGCTTTGTCTTCAGGGGATGTGGTGATGTGTCGTGAGTCTTCTTCTTTCTCACTTTCTGCTACCTCTATGACTTCTATTTCCATCTCTTTCATTTTACCTTTCCCCTTTGTATCTTCCTCTCCTTCTTCTGGTTCTTCTTCTGGTTGTTTGGGTTGCTATAAAATCTTCCCTTGGTCCCTTGCTACCGTGTCTAATATGTGGTATACTTTGGAAGCTAGCTCGACTGCTGGTGATATTGTTCGGTTGTTGTTGCTGCTGCACGCTATTCAAATATGCAGCCCACTCTCGGTACTGCTTTGTTGCGGTCTCCCTTTGGTCTCTTTCCCTAAAAAATTCTCAATTCACTAGTTTGGATGAGATCAGATATCTTTTTATTAGATTGCAAAACTAATTTTAGAGCGCTTATGTAACTCGGCCTCAGCTCCAGTTTTCGTTAGAGACCATTATTTCCTTCTCTTTGTTAATTCATGATGGAATGCGTGTTTCCTCCCCTCGTTCTCCTGTACTCCACTTTATTAAATTTTTTTTCTTTAGCATTCCCAGGTGGCATGACTTTGCAGTTCTCACTAGTCATACTTCACGATGGTGGCCAAGCTAACTAGCCGCCTTTCTGCCCCTTAAACTCTAAGTCTAAAAATTTAATTATGTCTGGATATTATGGATGCATAAAGAGGGGTGAGAAGCTATACCTCAGTTTACATGTTGTTGTCAAGGCGTTTGCAGGAGATGGAATTTGGAGACAAGCATCTTATATGTTGTATTCTTCCTTATTTTCCTATTTTCTGAGTGAGCAGGTTGCTGAATGAGAAAATCTATGAGTGAGCTGCTGATCTTTCTTGTTGTTTCTTCCTGTTGTAGATGTTGCGTAGGGGTGCTCCAGATGCCATGGGTAGCAGTCATGTATTTCATGGGGTCTGCTTTATCAACTCCTCCTTGTTTTTATTTCCAGTCCGTGAACAACTTTGTTTTTTAAGGAACTTCCTAATTTTTGTAGCAGTTTGTGGCTTGCTTTATTTTGCTACATTATGCTCAGGAATGGAGGAATATGGTGTATGGAGGTGATGGAAGGAGTTATGGAAATTAATGGAGTGAATGATGGGATGGATGGTAAAATAGAAGGGGAGAGAAGATGAATGCTTCCTTGTGTTTCCAGAAACCATTAATAACCTAAAAAATAGGAAACATAGAAAACACAAAGATGCAAATATAATAATAATTTTTTTTTTTTAAGAAAGTGGGCTGCCTCCATGGAGTTTTTCAACCCACAAACTTTTCTTGGGCACCTCAGAGAGGTTTTCACCCATGGATATTTATTCCCTTTTCTTCTTTTTTCTCTTTTTTTTTAGCAAGTGAGCTGCCTCCATTGAGGTTTTCAACCCACAAGCTTGCCTTGGGTGCCTCAGAGATGTTTTCACCCATGGATATTTATTCTTTTTATTTTCTTTTTTTAGGAGGTGTGGTAAATTATGGAGTTTCCCATCACATACACCTCTCTGCTTATTGAATTTATGAACTCTGCCCTTGACAAAGGCTTCTTGTATATTTTAAGTTTGTGACCATTGACAAGCAAGGGGATTCCTTCCTCATCTATGGTTCTGATTTGAACTGCGCCATTATCAAAACATTTTTCCACTCTGTAAGGTCTCAACTATCTTGTCATCATCTTTCCTTTGAAATATTTAAACCTTGAATCATACAACAACGCCCAATCTCCTTCTTGGAAGGTCTTTTCTTTGATGTTCTTGTCATGTTAGACCATCCTTTGCAGCTAAAATACCTCCGTGTAAAGAAGTGCTTGCATTCTGAACTCATCCAATCCATTTAGTTGCAACAACCTCTCTTTTTGGGCATTTTATAGATCTAGATTTTGTTCAGTTTCCATTCTTAAAGTATTGAATTCAAACTCAACTAAAAGTAGATCATTCTTACCATAGACTAGTTCATAAGGAATGAGTCATGTTGTTGCCTTCCAAGTAGTGTTGTAGGCCCAAGTAGCTTCTACCAATCTGTCTGCCCAATATTTTCTACTGTTGCTCACAACCTTAGTGAGGATTCTCTCTAAAGCTCTGTTAGTTACTTATACTTGGTCATTTTCCTGAGGGTGATAGGCAGTATAATTTCTATGCTTAATCTTGTGCTTCCTCAAAATTTTCTCAATGAGGTGAGAGGTGAAGTGTGCTCCCTGATCAGTGACTATTTCTCTAGGGTATCCGAACTTGTAAAACAAATTCTCCCTAAGAAATTATGCTACTTTCTCCTCGGTTGCTACCTTCATTGCTTTTGTTTCGGCCCGCTTTGTTAGGTAATCAGTGCAGACTATGATATACTTCTTTTGTTCGGATGGTGGATCGATAGGTCCAAAAAATTCCATGCCACACTTGTCAAATGGCTCAAGAGCCACCTGAGGGTGAAAAGGCATCTCATCCCTTTGCATGGGTTTCCCCATCCTTTGGCACTAGTCACACCTGCTGGTGTATCTTCTGGAATCTTGGTGCAGGGTAGGTCAATAGTATCCAGCCTGCAAAAATTTGTAAGCAGTTCTCTTTGCAGCAAAGTGGCCTCCACATGGAATTTCATGACATTCAGAGAGGATATAAAAAACTTCTTCCTCCCTCAAACATCTCCTTAGGATTTGATGAGGGCCTAGCTTGAAAATGTTTCCCCCAATCCATGTGAAAGGGGTGTTTTTTCTAATGATTATGATCCTCTCCCTGAATGAAAGATTAGGAGGGAGTCTCCCAGCAACCAAGTAGCTTGCTATATCAAAAAACCGTGGTGAGAGTGTTGATAAAGAAAATAGATGCTCATCTGGCAGCTGGTCATCCACCATTCCTTCTTCACTTGCAGGGAGAGCTAACCTGGAAAAAAAAATCTGCAACAACAATCTCCTTTCCATGTTTATCAACAATAGTCAAATCAAATTGCTGCAAAAGTAACAACCATCTAATTATCCTAACATTAACATCCAGTTCGTTCATTAAATACTTGATGGATACATGGTCTGTGTGAAGAAAGGTCTGATATCTAGTTACATAATGATTGAATTTGTTCAAAACATGGACAATGGCTAACATCTCCTTCTCAGTAACAATATAATTCAGTTAAGCTTTGGACAAGTTCTCGCTGATGAAATAGATGGCATAAGGGATTTTGTCCTATAATTTTCCTAATGTTTCCCCTACAGCTTTGTCAGATGCATCAGTGTGGATGTGGAAAGGAAGAGTCCAATTTGGACCTCGGAGGATGGGGGTAGTAGTCAAATTTTCCTTAATGAGCTCGAAATCCTCTTAACAAGGATCAGACCAAATAAACTCAGAATCTTTGGCCAGTAACCTAAATAATGGCGAAGCCATCTTGCTGAAATCTTTGATGAATCTTCTATAGTAACCAACTAAGCCTAAGAAAATCCTGACATCCTTCTGCTTTTGAGGAGCAGGTACCCTTTTGATGATAGTGATTTTTTTCAGGTCTTCCTGTATTGCTGCTTGGGATATGGAGTGACCTAATACAACCCCTGATTTCTTTAGGAATTCACACTTTTATGGGCTCAAGGAGAGATGCATCTCAATGCACCTTCTTAGTACTTTACCCAAATTGGAGAGAGGTTCCTGGAAGTCATTCCCATATGGTGTGAAATCATCCATGTAGATTTCAACATAGTCATGGACTAACTCAGAAAAGATGCTCAGGACAACTCTTTGGAAGGTAGTTGGGGCATTGCACAACCCAAAGGGTAGGAATATATAAGCAAAGGTGCCCCAAGGGCAAGTGAAAGTAGTCTTATCCCGGTCTTCAGGGCTAATTTGAATTTGATTGTACACTCTGAACCCATCTAAGAAATAAAATAACTTCTTCCCCTCAAGGCCAACCAGGACTTGGTCTATAAAGGGAAAATGGAAATGGTATTTCTTGGTGGCTTTGCTAATTTCTCGATAACAAACACAAATTCGCCACTTCCCATTCTTATTTGGGACTAGGACAAGAGGAGATACCCACTCACTGTCGGATATGGGATATATGAACCCTGCATCCAATAGTTTCTGCAGCTCTTCTTTGACTATGTCCTTCAGAGCCAGGTTCATACTTCTTTGGGGTTGTCTCATAGGCTTGCATCATTCTTTGATGTAAATATGATGTTTTCACACTGAAGGATGCACCCCTTTCATGTCCTTGTAATCCCAAGAAAACGCTTCTAGATTCTCTTTCAAAAGCTGGCATAGCTGCTTCTTTTCTTCATTTGAGAGGTTTGGGTTGATTTTCAGAGATCTGGACAGGCCAAACTCAATAGCCTTGGTGGATTCATAGGTTGAATCAATTGAATTCACTTCCATCCAAGGTTGGCTTTCAGACTCTTTGAATAAGGTTTCGAGAGGAATGTTAGTGGGGGCCTAGTTTTGAATGGCATGGTCAATGAGTTCATCTTCATCAAGTTGCCCCCCTCTAAGAATAGCATCTATGGTACACATAGGGGCAATTTTATATAACTCATCTTCTTCATCCTCAACCATATAGGGAGATCATGATGAATGGAAGGCTAGGATGGAGGATATAACAATAGTTGTTTAGACACAAACCCATTTTTGATAGTCATGTTTCCGGCCCAAAAACTAATATAAGCATCTGCAGTGGCTAACCAAGGTCTCCCTAAGATGAAGGGTTAACCATTAAACTTGGTTTTTGCTTGCATGACCAAGAAATCTGTAGGATACTCTCAAGAGTCAATGGTAACCATAACATCCTCAACAATTCCTTCCGGAGTTATTGTGGATCGATCTGCAAGTTGCAGAATTGTTGTGGTTTTCCTCAAAGTCCCTTGGAGGTTAAATTTCAACATATTTTCCTTGGTCATGATATTAATGGCAGCCCCTAGATCAATCAGAGCGTTGGGGACTATGAAACCATCTATATGCACATCAAAAATTGGACTACCAGGGTCCAAGTACTTTTGAAATACCACCTTTCCCAGCATTAGGTCAGACAGTTGTCCTACCACATTGATGGTGGGGGTATCTCTCTTCCTTATCCCAGGTTTATTGAAGTACTTTTATTTGATGAGCCTATTTTATATAGGGACATCATTAATTTCCTGGAGAAATGGTATCTTTACACACGAAATTTCCAATTCTCCCATGAGTTCAGTCTCCTCTGGGGTGTGCGGACTAGGGTTGATCAAGTGCTCAGGAAAAGGAGGTTGTTGGATTTGAGTATTACCTTCTTCCTTTTCCTCCTCAACCTCTACAGGTGGAGATGGAGGATGGTTTTCTGGGAGTACTCTTCCCAACCTGAGATTCACCTCCTGTATCTCCACAACATAAGCTGGATAGGATGTTTCTCCACTGGGAGCCTATTGTGCTTATCTCTTGTTCGGGTTTGGATTGGGTTGTGCACATATAGGTAGCCTAGGTGGAGCAACACGAGTGATCTTAGGTTGAGGTTGGGGTGGAGGCATTAGAGCAGGTGGTTGATTTTGTTGAGGCCTCCACCCTTGGGATGGATTGTTCCACTGAGGCAGTTGTGGAACATACTGCTGAAATGGTTGGTTTACTAGCTAAGGATGATATGAAGGGTTGTAAGGCCAAGTAGAAGGTGTAGACTAAGATGGAGGAGTGAGGGTGTACCAATGTTGCATGGCTCTGCTCTTATTGTTGTGATAATAAGGGTAAGGTGCACCAGGCATACCTTGTTGATATGGCCTAGGGCCTTGAGGCCTTCTCTGGTTGATGAAATAGAGTTTCTCCGGAATTGCTTCCCCACCTTGATATACAGCCTTAAGTCCAGGTAAGGAGGGACACTTTTATGTGGAATAATTCTCCTCACAGACTAAGAAAACCTCTATGACATTCAGTGGACATTCATTTCTTATGTGCTTCCTGGTACATCTAGGACAAAATATAATCAGGGCTCTCTCTGCTTCCTCTTGCTTCCTTTTGACCTGAATTGTGTCCATTTTCAAATCAAAGGTGTGCAACATGTCACTCAGTGAAGTCCTCTAGCATGTTTCCAATCTCATGTTTTATGAAGGTGGAAGAGGAAGGGGTATTGGATGTACTTTGGCTAGCTCTGCCCTTCTTCCTAAATGCCATATAATGGTTCCAGAAGACAGTTTTGATTGTTTCATAGGCTTGTTGGTATACATCTCCTCCTGGTAGCATATTAAAGGTTTCTATCATATCTTCACTGATCCCTCGAAAGAGTACAAGTTTAAGTGATGCAGGATCAAGATTACAGTTGGCTCTCTTATAGTTTAATTGAAACATCTCTTCATAGTCTTCTATGGATTCATCAAGTCCTAGACTCATCCTAAATATTTCATCCTTAGTTTCCTTGGACCTACAGTAGTATCTGTATTTGTTGTTGAAGGTATATTCCATCTGTGCCCAGGTAGTGATGATATCCCCAGGCAGACCCATGAACTAGCGCAAGGTTGCATCCTTAAGGGTGGATGGGAATAGCTTCAACTTCTGATCATCAGAAGTGTAGTCATAAGTCCTACAAACAAGAACAAATTCAAACATGAATGTTTTAGGATCCTCATAGGTTATTCCATGGAAGTGTGGAAGAGCTTAAGGGCTAATGTTTTTCATCTTAGTTTCCTCATCTGCCTCTCTTATGGGAAAGGATATTTGGATCCCGGCTATGGTTAAGATAGGTGAAGCAGGTCCCTCAGTTGAAACAAGGTCTCCTTCTTGTTCCCCAATATGATCCTCAAAATATTCAAAAGGCTCTCCTATAGGGGGTTCAATCTCACTGTCACTGAAGAAGAGTGAAGGGTGGCTAGGAGGTGATGTGGGGGTCTTAGGTAATATTTGTCTTTGAGTATTCCTACTCCTACGAGGCATGAAAATAAGTTATTTTTGTATTTATTTAATATTTCTTAAATAACATAAAAAGAGAGGAAAACATAAAAGAATGCTTAAACAAAATCAAACATCTACTAGACACCTCCCCGGAAACGACACCAAAAAGTGGTGAGCCCTGGTATTGCACCAAGAGTGTTGCAACTCCCAGGGGCTACCCTACTTTAAGTTATTGACTCAGGGTTCATACAAACTTGGAGGTGACAGTTCTATATACACAACATATGCATTTTTCTCATTTCATCCTCTTATTCTTTACGAAAGGGTGCTATTTATTAAACTATGATAAGAACTGGAAAGTAAATTGTTGGAAGGAAATGACAGAAGGAAGCTAAATTAAATTGCTGAAAAGAAATGGTAGAAAGGAAACTAATTTAAATTGCAGAAATGAAACTAATTTAAAGCACACTTAACTTGGCCAATCGGCTAAACACACCCTACTTATCTTATGCTTTCTCTACCAAGATTTTATCCATGCAGATAAGCTATCCATGACTTACTTCTAATTGAAAATTTGTTGATTTGCAGCTTGGAGAAGAAAGGGTTGAAGTTTTAATGGAGGGATAAACACATTAAACCACGCTTAGAAGTGGGAAGAGGGGTCTTAAACCTTATTAAAACTTTATTATAGTGCAAAAAAATGCTTTTGAGCGGATTAATTTGAAAAATGCGATGGCGGAGTTGCGATGGAGGACGGAAGTGCGATATGCAATATCGCAATCGCAATATCACAAAGTTAGAGGGATAGCAGAAGTGTTGTTTGGGAGCGGGAGCGAAATGCGAAATGCGATGAGGTAAAAACTGTGAAGTGCGAAGTGCGAAGTGCGACAAGGTGAAAACTGTGATTTTCCATTTGTGATATGGTAAAAGTTGCGAAGTGTGAAATGTGATATCACAGTTCGCAATATCACAAAGTTTGAGGGGTAGTAGAAGTGTTGTCTAAGAAAAGTTGCGATTTGAGAAATGCGTTGGGTGACGTGGCGGTGGGATCGGTGGCAGAGTACATAGAATATCGCAATCAGCGTCGGGAGTAGTAAGTGTTAAAGGAACCAAATAAAAGCTGCGATTTGCGATGGAGATAAAAACTCCGAAATGCGATTGCGATAGGGATGACGTGGCAGAATGCTACAATGATGTTGTAATTGGTGGTTAGGAGCGGTAAGTCTTAAAGGGAAAAAAGAAGAAGGAAAAGTTGTGAAATGTGATTTGTGATTGGTGACGTGGCAGAGTGCTACAATAATATCGCAATTGGGGTTCGGAGGCGGAAGTATTAACGGAAACCAATAGAAACTGTGATTTGCGATTTCGCAATATTGCAATATAGCAAGGTTGGCAGAGAAACGATATTGCAATCGGTGAAAAGTAGTGGTAAGTGTCGGGTGCCAGTTTTGCACTTATTTCCTACATTTGTTTCCCCTATTTTACCTCATGACTATAACCATTGGGACTATATTTGCCTCTTTTTCCTACCATTCTATCTTAACTTGTGATGTTTCACCTTATTTTCATTACCTTGCCATTCTATCAATTATTATGATGTATCGTGTCTTTTTATGACTAACTGAGGATGAATGTTTGGAGAAGATCGATGGTCTTTTGTTGTCTTTCTAGATGATATTTGTAGCATAAAAGATCTAGAGCACGAGGCGTATAGGAGCAATTAAAGGTGTTCTGTTACAGTGATTTTTTACACCACGACATTGTTACACCATGTTGTTACAGACCTGCTAAGGAACTATTATTACAGATGTACCGCTGACTGGATCTCGTCAACTTCTGATGCTGACACATGTAGGATTAGATATACCAGCAGGGTAATTTTGTGTGGTGTGCTAGGACAGATTAATTAAGGTGTGATCATAGTCTTGTATACCATTTTACTTTTGCATGAGTGATTTCTTTCCAACATTTACTTCAGCAATGATTTTCATTATTTGGATTTGCTTCTAGTTTGATGTATCAGCACAGACAGTGCAGATATCATTGAAATAAAAGACGTCCCTGGATTGATAATTTACATGTATTGTTTTATTCATTTAACCGTGATTAATATAGTCCAACATTTTGGCGTCGTTTCTGAGGATGGCAATGACAATCCAATCAACCAGATTTGTTTGTTAGAAGATAGAGTGTACCCAGTCTGCAATTGTCAGGCGGTAAGATGAGAGGTAAGAACCTGCGCATTTCTCTAACATACCTGAGCGGGCTCACCAATGCTACACTGGGGCACTTAGAAGAGTAACTTTTGTGTGCTTTTAGCGTGTTTCCAACAACACAATTTTCGGGCGGTAAGACGAGAGGTAAGAACCTACGCATCTCTTTAACATAACTGAGTGGGCTCACCAATTTCTCGCTGGGACACTTAGAAGTGTGAATTTTCGGGTGTTTTCTTTAGGGTGTCTTCATCTATATAGTTTATAGGCAGTAAGACGAGAGGTAAGAACCTGCACATCTCTCTAACGTACTTGGGCGGGCTCACCATTATATAAAATGAAGCACTTGTAAGATGAATTGATACACATAGGGTCCATGTGTGCCAATAGGACAACAAAAAAATCTACAAACACCCCCCACTCTAATAACTACAAGAAATATGGGTTGTAAGAAGGAAAAGAAGAGTGCAGAATTGGGAAGAAAGACATTCTTTGGAGATCTGATCTCAAGGGCAGAAAAGGAATAGTCAACTTCATACAGAGACAATAGGAAGACAGGACCACAGAAAGCGGCTACTATATCAAAGCCCGAGGCATCGGTGCCTTCCGTGTCTGGGCCTCACCACCCTTCGAACAACATATCCACTCCTGATATCAAGACTCCAGACCTAAAACAATAGTGGAAAATCATTGATCGGGATCTGAGAATCGAAGGACAAGGGGAGACCAGTGGGGAGCATCAGGGACCTGAGGAACATCATTTAATTGATCATCATTTGGGCGTTGGTAGTGCAATCAAACATCTTGTCTTGGAACAGCCTGATCCTTTTATTTATCAATCTCCTACATACTCCAAGGACAGTTCATCCCATCAGGAAGAATCAACCATGGGGGACAAGAATGTCAAGATAGATAGCTCTGTTACTTTTGAAGTCCTAATAGTAGTAACAGGGGATGAGGCTCCTATGAAAAATATTCCTTTTCCATCCCTACCATCCTTTCAAGGGATAGTTGTTGAAGATCCTGATACTTTTTTGTTTGAATTTGACGTGTTGTGTAGAGGATATGACTACACTTTAGACGCCCAGAAGATGAAATTGTTTCCTACTACTCTAAAAGGAGCAGAAATAAGATAGTTCATGAGACTGGATGCTGGCACGATTCGAACCTGGAATGACATGAGGGATGTATTTCTCTTTAAGTATCAGGATTACTGTCGAACCACGGATTTGAAGGAAGAGATATTCAGAATTGAACAGAAGGAGGAGGAGAGCTTGGAAGACTATATGGAGCGATTCCATTACAATTTACAAACTTCTAAGTTCAGTAACTTAGCCTCGGAAATTTTGAAACCAATATTCTTAAGAGGTATAAGAGATGATTTTCTGGAGCATTTGAATCTATTGGGAAAATGAGACATATCACAGGAACCGCTTGAATAAATAATGAATCTTTTCCTGTGGAGCTGAAGAGGATCCGTCAAAGGGATAAACCAAAACTATGTTGGGACTTTCCATGCAAGCTCACAAGGATCACAACAAAATTTTGGAAAATAAGCTTGATGCTCTCACGGAGAAGTTCACGCTTTATGTGGGAGCTGTTCACCGTTGTCATTTTGTTACCAGAGACTCTCCTCACTACGCGCTGCTAAAGAAGAGGATGGAAAGTGTCGAGGCTTTACCAATTTTCAAAGAAGAAGCTAGGGGAGCAACCACTAGTAGCCCTGTCCGGGATGCCACCATCGATGGAAACACACTAGAGAGGCCAATCAGCCTTGAAGCTAACTCTTCTGAGGAAACACCATAACAAGCGAAATTATCAGATTTTGATTTTTGGTTTGGGCTTCGTCTTTGGTTCTATCTTCCTCCTCCTCTATTACTATGTCAGGCAGGTCACCAGCAACAGGCTTCAATGCAGCTCTTTTTTGCTACCGCAATCTACCCCAATGTAAACTCTCGCTTACACAACACTCTGGGGAACTTTGTTTCTGTCTCCATGTAAAATTTTGTGCAACTACATTACCAACAACTCCAAAGTTCTAGTATGTTTAAATCTATCAGAGTTTGATTGTTGATGCATGTCGTTTGCACTAGCTCACCATGATGTAATTATTCGCATTTGTTGTTAATAGAAATATCTAATTCACAATATATATATATATATTTATATTATCGAGTTATTGACATTCATTTAATAATTAATTTAAAGTAATATGAATATATTTAATTGGTATAATTTTAATTAATAATAATATATTTATATATAAGTGTTGTAATTTGATTAGTTAATTATTTGAATTATAATTAAAATATAGTGATTTAATATATAAGTTAGATTTATTGGTAAGAATGAGGATTTTTCACTAATAAATAAATAGAGTTAGAGTTGTAGGAACTTACAGGGTAAGTTCCATAGATCAAGAACCAAAGGTCACCGCTCACAAACAGATCCCAAATCAGTACACCAGTATAATCACGTGGTTAAAAGCGTCAAAGAGGGAAACAATCCACGGCATGAGCCAACGCGGCCACTGCAAGAAATTTATTAATATAAAAAGAAAAGTTACATATGTTTCTCTCATAAATGGTTACTAGACAAATGACCCTCCATGCTCTTTAAATAGAGATCATGGACCAATCGGGTGTTAAGCCATGGATCAAGTGTCGTTAATACCGAGGTGAGAGATAACTGTCGGATCACTACAAATCGTGACCGTCGGATTGTAACTTACAAAGGTACATGGTAAAGAAACACACTTTACCTAACTCTACACTAGACTAAGTTATTCTTAACTATTTCCTATGCGTCGAAATATCCTAACATCCCCCCTTAAGAACAACTTGGGATAGGATTGAAGGATTTACAAAGGTGACACAAAAGGAGCCTATTTCCTATGTGTCGAAATATCCTAACACCCCCCCTTAAGAACAAATTGGGATAGGATTTAAGGATTTACCAAAGTGACACAATAGGAGAAGGAAGGAGGAATTAGAGCCTATCCCCCCTTAATGACAACTTTCCTGAACTCCAAGCATGGATCAAAGTTTGGTAAACTTCGCTTCTGTGAGAGCCTTTGTAAAGATATCGGCTACCTGATCATTGGTTGGACAGTATTGCACTTCAAGAACACGATCATGAATGAGATTTCTGATGAAGTGTCTGTGGAGTTCAATCTGTTTCATACGCTGATGCTGAACTGGATCTTTACATAGCTGAATGGCACTCTGATTATCACACCAAAGTGTAATTGGATGCTGCTGATGGAGACCAAATTCAGACAGGATCTGACGAAGCCACATGGTTTCCTTGCTGGCTTCAACTGCACCACGATAATCTCCTTCTGCGGAAGAAAGAGAGATGGCACTTTGTTTCTTACAAGACTAAGTAGTAGGTCCTGAAACAAGAGTGAATACATATCCTGCAGTAGAATTTCTATCATCAGGGTCACCATCCCAATCAGAATCAGTGAAAACAATCAACAAGGGAGATGCTCCTTCATTGTAATGAATCCCGAACTGAAATGTACCTTGAATATATCGAAGTATTCTTTTAGCTGCTTTCCAGTGAGTTTCATGAGGTTGGTGCATAAACCGAGTGTCAAGACCAACGACAAAAGAAAGTTCAGGACTAGTATGGGTTAGATACAAAAGTTTACCAACAAGTTGACGATATAAGGTAGCGTCAACTTCAGGGGTAGTACAGTTGACTGAAAGCTTGACTCCAGACTGAAAGGGAGAAGGGGCTGGCTTACAGTATTCCATGTGAAAGTGGTGTAGAAGATCACAAGCATACTTGGACTGAGAGAGGGTAATGCCTTCCTTGGATTGCAAGACTTGAAGACCAAGGAAATAATGCAAGTGTCCTAAGTATGCCATTTCAAAATTATTTTTTAGGCTATAATTCACATGGTTTATATGGTTTGGATCACTACCAGTAAGGATAACATCATCAACATAAAGGAAAAGGATGGTGAAGGAATTACCGACTTTATTGGTGTAGACAATGTTGTTAGAATGACACCTAGAAAAGCCATTATCTAAGAGAAATCTATCCATTTTGGCATACCAAGCCCGAGGAGCTTGTTTGAGACCATAGAGAGACTTCCTAAGGCGAGAAACAAGGCTGGAGTCTTTTTGGATAAAGCCAGGGGGTTGTTCCATGTAGATTTCTTCATGTAAATCTCCATGTAAGAAGGCAGATTTAACATCCATCTGATGGACTTCCCATTTAAAGGAGGCAGCAAGGGAAAGAACAAGGCAGATATAATTCATTTTGGCAACAGGGGAGAAGGTTTTAGTATAGTCAATGCCTTCAACTTGCGAAAATCCTTTAGCAACAAGACGAGCTTTATGTCTATCCACTTTTCCATCTGGTCCAAACTTGGTTTTGTAAACCCATATGCATCTGACAAGTTTTGTTCCTTTTGGAAGAGGAACAAGTTCCCAAGTATTGTTTGCCAATAAGGAAAAATACTCTTCATTCATAGCTTCATCCCAATCTGGATGACCGAAGGTTTCTTCAAAAGTTTCTGGATCAAGTTTTTCTGGAACTTGAGCCAATAAGGAAGAAGCTCTTTCGAACTGAGAACATGTACATTGCCGATCGGCAGGGTCACCTGCAAGAGAACCTGTTGCATCCCGAGTAGAGCGGACCCATCTTGGAAACGGTGGAATATAAGGAACAATTTCACGAGGTGGAGGAGGATTTTCATCCTCACTCTCAGCATATGAACTAGAAGGAATGCTATTAAAAATAGAAGAGAGAGATAGAGAGGTGGCACATATGCCGAATCAGGCTCACAGGCCAAAGGTGGCACACTTGCCGAACTAGGCTCGTAGGCCGATATATTTTCATCAAATTTTACATCTCTTCCAATGATAATATTTTTGGATTTTGGTTGAAGAAGTCTATATCCTTTGACATCTTCAGAATATCCAACAAAAATGCATTTTTCACTCTCCGGTTCTAAGGCTTTATGTTTCAGATCTAGAATATGGACCCAAGCATCACTTCCAAAAACATGAAAGTGACTTACATCTAGTTTTATTGAGCTCCAAGCTTCTTCTGGAGTTATATTCTTTAAAACCTTAGTAGGAGTGCGATTTACTATGTAATTTGCACAGTTAATGGATTCTGCCCAAAAATTGAGACCAAGTCCTTTAGATTGAAGCATACAATTAGCCATTTCTTTTAAGGTGCGATTCTTCTTTTCAGCTACACCATTTTTTTGTGGAGTATATGGAACAATATGTTGCAACTGAATGCCATGCTTAGTGCGGAAGTTGATAAATTTGTTGTTAAAATATTCTCTGCCATTGTCTGATCTTAACTTAAGAATTTGATGTCCAGATTGTTTCTCAACAAAGGCCTTAAAGGCTAAGAACATGTTAAAAACTTCACTCTTGAGTTTTAAGAAATATACCCAAGTGCGTCTGGAAAAATCATCAATGAAAGTTAAGAAGTACTTGCAACCAGAGAAACAAACAACAAGAAGTGGACCACATAAATCACTATGCACAAGCTGTAAAGGGGCTGAAGCGTGCCAAGAGGCACGTTTGTCAAAACTATCTCGATGATGTTTTCCGAGTACACATCCGGAGCAAACACCATCTTGGCAAGCTACCATAGAAAGACCCATCACCATATTTTCCTTACATAAAGTTTGAAGAGAGCGATAGTTTAAGTGACCAAATCGCTCATGCCAAAGTTTGCTCACATCATCATTATGAGCAACAAAACAGAGGGAAGAGAGGATGACCCAAAGTTGTCAAACCTATACAACCTTATGGAATCATCAGCAATGGAAGTAGCTAAAATATGTTTAGGATCTTTGAGGTCCTTGATTACAACATCATGAGGTGAGAATACTACTATTTTCCCTTCACGTGAATGAGTTATCTAATAAACAGATAGAAGGTTGCATGACAACATAGGAACACATAGTGCATCATTAAACTGACCATTATCTAGATGAATGGTTCCAGATCCTACAACACTAAGAGATATATCATCACCAACATAAATATGTTTGGTGTTACAATTATTTAAAGAAGAAAACATGGATTTATTTTTAGCCATGTGGTAAGAAGCTCCAGAATCAATGAGCCACTCATGAGAAGGAGAAGAAGAAGATACATTTAATGCATAACCAGATATTGATGCTTGACAACCACAAGCAGAAAGTGCCATGCCTGAAGATGAAGGTGAAGAGTGCTCCAAATTGATGTTGTGCTTCTTCATTGCTGCTTCTAAGGCTTCCATCTTCTTAAAACATTTGGACTCTATATGGCCACCCCGATTGCAAAATTTGCAATGTCTATCTGTATTCTCCCCTTTGTTTTGATTTTCCTTATTATTTTGGTGATTTGATTTTTCAGTTTGCGGCTGAAATTGCTTAGGGCCCTTGTTTGGTTTAGGACCATATTTTTTAGGATACTGCTTCTTGGGATTCTTTTGATATGGTTTTCATTGGGCTGCTAAGGCTTTCTTAAAAGCATTTCCAGCAGTGATAAGACCAAGGTGTAAAATTTTTTCTTGTTCTCTTATCAAAGAATCACAAAAGGCATCAAAAGAGGGATTCTTGTATGTGGTTCTTGAAGAAATGATGGCTTCTCTAGTGGAATGGAAGGCGGAAAAAAATACAAAGTATGCAGGGCCAAGCTTAGAAAGAATGCAATAGATGAGGCTACCATCGTCCTTTTTGATCTTACAACCTTCTAAAAGAATTCTGAGGGTCTTAAATTTGGACAAAAAATCTTCAATGGAAGAGAAATTATTGGGGTCCAAAGTAAGCAACTCATTTTCAAGTTGGTGGGCCCTGATTTGATTTTGAATGCCAAAAACAATTTTTAGCTTTTCCAGGGCTTCATCGGGGGTATCAATGTCAAGGATATGAAATCGAAGATCTTGGGCAATGGACATTCCTATCAACCCTCGTGCTTGATCTTGTTTATTTTCCCATTTAGCAGCTTTATCATCATCGAAAGGTTTAGTTTCTTGTCCTGTGGCTATTCTATAAAGCCCTTTACTTATAAGTATATCTACCATGTGAGGTAACCATTGGAAATAATTGGTGCTGTTAAGAATAACCGAGCATGCACTTTCCAATTAAAAAAAAAAAACTAAAGCTGAGAAAAGCTGAAACTAACTGCTCCAATGGAAATATCTCAAAAAATTAGGCTGTTAAAAAAAAAAAACGCCTCGAAAAACAACTTTCGAATGAAGAAGTTATGCCTTTTCAAAAATCTGAGTTGTAGATGCCGAATAGTTACGAGAAAGGGATGAAGGGAGGCTTTTTTTTTTTAAATTCTGTCCCTTTGAACAATTTTTTTTTACAAAAGAAGCTTGAGAAATAGACTTGAACCCAAGACCTCTATTCTCATAAACTAACCTCTCACCAAGTGAGATAGTAAAAGGATCACATTATTGTATGAAAGGAGGAAAGGGTTTGTTTGTTTGTTTGTTTTGTTTTTTTTTGTTTTTTACTCTTCGTTGTGCGTGCATTTTCCAAAAAAACACAAAAACCGAGCAACAAAAAACGAAATGCAAAGCCTTGCGACAGAATGTTAGATTTTCGGTTAGCTTTACTGGCAATTATCACTTTTTTCACTATTTCTGATTTCCTGAGATCGCACAAAAAAAATCCCTTTTTCATGTTTCTGATTTGCCGAGATCGCACGCAGCGCACAACAAAGAGAATACACAGAGAAGAGTGTATATATCCGGAAAATAAATAAAATCTTAATACCGAAAATAAACAGAAAAAAACCGAAATAAGCAGAACTATTAACAAATATAACTGCAAAATAGATGCTTTATGCCTCCAGATCTAAATTGTCATAACTTGGGCATCCAGAAACCTTTTCGCATGAAGCGAAAGGCATTCCTCACTGTAACATATGCTTCAGACACAACCAAGCAGTTCTCCAAGCCCAAAAATGTTCAGAAATAGTAGATCTACAAAACGGCATTCACATGCAGTCAAACCGGCTTCGGATTTTGATCAACAACGGACGCGGCCCTCAAAATAGCTTTGATACCATGTAGGAATTTACAGGGTAAGTTCTGTAGATCAAGAACCAAAGGTCACCACTCAAAAACAGATCACAAATCAGTACACCAGTATAATCACGTGGTTAAAACCCTCAAAGAGGGAAACAATCCACGGCCTGAGCCAACGCGGCCACTTCAGGCAATTTATTAATATAAAAAGAAAAGTTACATATGTTTCTCTCATAAATGGTTACCAGAAAAATGACCCTCCATGCTCTTTAAATAGAGATCATGGACCAATCGGGTGTTAAGCCACGGATCAAGTGTCATTAATACCGAGGTGAGAGATAACCGTCAGATCACTACAAATCGTGACCGTCAGATTATAAGTTACAAAGATACATGGTAAAGAAACACACTTTACCTAACTCTACACTAAACTAAGTTATTCTTAACTATTTCCTATGTGTCGGAATATCCTAACAAGAGTGATATTAGGGAGATCAAAGCCCCACAACTATTTGTGGAGTGAGTTATTCATCAAATCATAGCAATTAGAATTCATCCCATAAAAAAGGGTTATTTGTAATATAATTTAAAGTAATATAAATATATGTAAGTTGTATAGTTTAAATTAATAATAATATAGTTATATATAAGTGTTGTAATTTAATTAGTTAATTATTTGAATTATAATTAAAATATAGTGATTTAATGTATTTTATATATAATTATGGGTTGGATTAATTGGTAAGAATGGGGATTTTTCGCTAATGTTAGAGTGATATTAAGGAGATCAAAGCTATAAAATTGTGTCTTACCTTTGTCAAGTGAGTTATTCATCCAAAAATCATGGCAATATGCATTCATCCGATAACAAAGGGATATTTGTAATCTAATTTAAAGCCACTTAAATGGATCTCCCTCTTAGGTCATAGTATATATTCATTTAAGGGTGCTACACAATTACTGTATTTCATAACTTAAACATGTCAACTTACATGACTTGAACCTAGGTCGAGATGATCACAATGATTCGACCCAACCACCCTAGTTTCTTGCTACCTATTAATGTGTGAACCTATTATTATTATTATTATTATTATTATTTTAATTCATTAACCTTCCATACAAGTGGTGCATTAACATGAAGTCATTTATATACTCACTTTTAAACTAGGACTCTAGAACATCCCTCCATTGTCATAACCTTTGGGTTGTGCTCATTTTATTATAAATGCTTTTAGTCCTTTCACGTGTCTTTTTAAAAAATAAAATTCCATTTAGCTCTAAAGACATAAAAAAATAAGGTGGTCTACTAAATATATTATTCTTCTAGTGCACAATCAATTTTATCCATATCTTCTCATCATTAAGAAATTGATCAACAACAATCTCTCTTCAAAAAAGCCACCTACAAATTTATTGTTATTAAATTAAATTTAATCATCTCAATATTAATATTGCTTAATAAAAGGATGATGATATTATAGTTGATTTAACTTACAAAATTTGACAACCTTGCAATAATTATTCATAATTTTTTATGAAAACTAACATTGCAAAGCCTATGGAAGTTGTTATTTCAATGATCTTGTAAAGATAGAGGATAAACATGTTTATGTTTATTTCTAATTTTTTTTTTCATATGCTACGAAATTCTATTAATTAACCAAAAAATAGTACATCAACCCATATTAGTCTTCTTCCTATTGTGGTCTGCCTCTGGGGAAATCAGACTCACGACGAAAGAGTAGGCTTTTAGTCCAAAAAAATTCTTGGATAACATAAAAACTGAGTTGAAGATTCATTTCTACATAGCATGTGGTAAACATAAAAAAAATTTGAGAGTGATGTAGACATCAGGTTGGAGTGTTATTGCCAAAATCTATGGGAACCATGGTGTTGAATAATTAGATGTAGACGTCCACCTGCATTTACCGAAGCCATCATGTTGTCTTTGTTGACCACCAAACTCATTGGACAACTTCCTGCTCCAAATTCCAATTCCACCGCATGGGAGAGGAGTTAGGTAGAAAGCAGAGGCCCTACTTGTAGAAACAAAGTTGGGGGAGGCTAGGTCAGGAGGACTTAGACCTTCCCCCCTTGCTGAAATAGAAATAACCATTGAGATAGGTAAGTCTAAGGATTGGGTGGCAACTTGCCTTCATTGGGGTGAGGAAATTGCATAGTGGGAGCATGGCAATGAACATAACACCACTATATTGTGCGAATAGTTGGGGCAGGTAAGGTAGAGAATAATTGTAGTTGCAAGGAGGCAGAGTAATGAAACCAGAGTGTGGGCCTTAGGCCTATAGCTTGTAGTGTACGTCATATTGACTGCTGATCAGGAGTTCATGAATTTTGCTCAAAATTTAAAGTGCTCGAAACTATACTGAACCTAAGCGACCGGGTAGATCTCGTCGTTCTGATTCTGGAACCGTGAACGGTTCTAAAAATCGATGTCGTATGAGGGAGATATTGCATTCTGATCGATTTCCCAAACAACTAAAATTTCAACAGGTTTGACTGGGATGCCCAGTCAGCATGCAGAGGTACAGTCAACAAAAAAAATGGGAATATTCCTGAGAATATTCTATTTTACCAAGACTATAAGATTTCACCAAGTGGCACATGTTGATTTGCTAATGTGGATGGTATGTTGTTGTTTTGGGGCCAATGAATGGGTGACCCATGGCCAATCCTGAGGCTGCCATGTGTCCCCTATATAGTTGAATAAAATTTTGTTAGGTCTGTGGGGTTTGACCTCGTGACCTACGGGGCGTGCACAAATATTCTTCACCAACTCCTCTACACATTGTTTCTTATCCCTTAGGGGTGCCAACGCTATTTAATGTTTTCAAACATCGCACATGGGGAGCGAGGGGACCATCGGTGGTCCCAACCCGCCAACAACCCCAAAATTTGGTCACATGTCACTTTTATAAACCGTAACCTCAAATCTTAACACTTGGCGACATTAAACTCCACAGTTAAGAGCCTTTTCACATGGCTATGATAGTTCCGCAGTCAGTTGCGACATATAATGCCGACGGTTCCGCTTGGCGGTTAGCGTAACCACGGGGTTCGAGGGTTGGCATGTGGCCACCCCCTCCCCCTTAACTGTAACATTTAATCGGATGGTTTTGCTTGGCAGGAAGTTTAGCACACCTTACAAATTTAGAGGTTTTAATATATTTAACTGCAGTTAACTGTTGTCCTCCAATTTTAGTGAAGGTTTTGTAGGAGATATTGGGAAAAAGGCTAGGAGGGTCAATTTTCAACCAATTTGGGTGAAACAAGAGTCTACCTAGACTAATTTGAGTGTTCTAGAGCCATTGGTGTAGAGAAAATAGCCATTGGAGGCTTGTAAACACATGTATTTTCAAATTTTTTAGCATAATGAAAGATGGACATGCCATTGGGAGCTGGACCAACAGATGTAGCCCAGGAGGGGTGAACTGATTCATCATGCCTGTTGTGTAAATATTATGTGTGGTTTATTTCTCTATTATACACTGTTGTTCAATGTTATTTAGGCTTATTTTCATGCTTATAGTTCACAAATTCATCTATGTTTCATGGTTAAATTCCTCAATCCTTAAGCAAACAATTGGAGACAAATATGTACATGTTTTGTAACTGAAAAGACACTTAGCACAACAAAATAATAAAATACTTTCAGATCAGGTTGGTATCAGAGCTAGAGTTTATTCTCTAGTGTTTTTGTGTGCAAATATTTTTTTAACTATTTGCAAGTTTTCACTTGCTTACTAGGCTCAAGCTCAAGAGAGGAGAAGGCAAATTGGTGGAAGCAAGAGGGTCTCAAAGTGAGCCACAAAAAAGAAGGGTAGATTGCCACATTCTCCACCACCTATTTCACCTCCTAAAGAAGCAGAAGCAACATTAAGCATGCCTCTAGAGGAAGGAGAAATCCATGAAGAAGTGGATTCCAAAGAGGAAGAAAGAGTGTTCAAAAAAACATTCCTTCACATGACTGAGATGGTGAGAATCCTTTATCAAGAAAGGAATGAGAAACTAGAAGGAGAAGGATCCAAACTTCACAAGGAAGGAAATGGATCATCAAGAGGTAAAAATGATGAAGATAAATCAAAGAAGGGTAATGGAGGAAATGGAGGCAATGGAAAGTCACCATCCTCACCCTCATCATCATCATCATCCTCTACTTCATCTTCAGTACATCAGCCACAAAAGTCAAAGAACACTGGTAAAAGTCCTTTTCTAAAACTTGATGTTAAGTTTGAATTGCCAATTTTTAGTGGTGAATTCAATGCAAAAAATCTTGATAATTGGATTAGGCAATTAGAGGTCTATTTGATAATTCAGAACCTTCATGATGATGATACCAAAATCCAATTAGCTTCATTGAGAATGGAAGGTGCAACACTTGTTTGGTGGGAAGCTAAGACAAAGGAGGAGATCAAGAAGCATGGTAAGATTATCCTATCATGGACTGATTTCATTACTGAAATAAAACAACAGTTTTATCCATTAGCTCATATTCAGAAAGCCATAATCAAGTGGAAAAACTTTAGACAATTGAAAGGACAGAATGTGCAAGTTTACTCCCAAGAATTTAGGAGAATAGCTCTCTTATTAGGGGTAGATTTGCAGAGACAAGATACTTTTATCAAGTACATAGGAGGCTTAAATAGCTACCTAAGACATACTATTCTCATGCTTAACCCCACAAGTCTATATGAGGTATGTGTTCAGGCCACACATCTAGAAGCTAGAGGGAAAAACATTTCCGATGAGGGTAGGAACAAACCTTTTAAGGGGAAAAACAAGGAAAATACCTCAAAAGGTAAAGGAAAAAAGAGTGCATCTGTCGAGAAAGAGGGAGAAAAAGTGGTTTATAAACATTTTTCAAGAGAATGCCATAATGAAAATCATTGTTCGAAATTACATCCTGAAAAGAGACCCTAGTATAACAACAACAAAGGGAAGCAGAAAACTGTAGCTACAACTCAACATGATTTAAGAGAGGATTCAGGTGATGAATCTAAAATTACAGCCATGGAATTGAAGAACATGAAGGGGAAATAAATTGAAACTAAACCCAGTACTAGTACATCAAACTCTCATATACAAGCTCCAAATGAAGAAGAGAGAATTGAACTGTTTCATGTGAGGGTCATATCCAAACATACCAAGATTGACACATTATTTGATAGTAGGTCACAAGCAAACTTAATCTCTGAAGACTTGGTCAAGAAACTTAATCTTGAAACCATTCCACATCCAAAACCATATCCACTTGGTTGGATTTGTAAGGATGCAAATTTACAGGTTTCAAAGAAGTGTATATTGCGGTTTGCAATAACTGCACATTTTGTTGACATAGTTGAATTATATGTGGTTTCGCTTGACATAACAGGTATTGTGTTGGGCATTACTTACTTGTATAAAAGGAAAGCGATCTTCCATCGCGACGAGAACAAATACCATTTATTCAAATATGGCAAGGAGTACATTATTAGAGCACATCGCAAGAAGACAAATATTGCTATGGTAAATGCTGGACAGGTAAAGAGGACGGTAAATTTAAGTAAGAATTTTGTTCTTCTAATGATTAAGCCTAAAGCTGATGTTTATCATGAATCATTTGAGGATTGTGATCCTAAGTTGAAATAACATTTATATGATGTATTTGATGCACATCATGAGATGTTTTAGGAGCCAACGGGATTGCCTCCAAAAAGGGAGATTCAACATGAGATTTAGTTACATCAAGATTGTCCTCTTCCAAACATCAACATGTATTGCATGTCAATAATGGAGAATGCTGAAATAAAGAGGAAAATCAAGGACATGTTGGACAAGGGACTCATAAGGCCAAGCACTTCGCCATGCAGTTCACCCATAGTCTTGATTCCAAAGAAATATGGGACTTGGCGCATGTGTGTAGACTTCAGAGCATTGAAAAAGATAACGGTAAATAATCGATACCCACTCCCAAGGATAGATGATTTCCTTGATTAGATGAAAGAATCAAATTTTTTCACTAAGATTTACGAAGTGGATATCATCAAGTAAGAATTGCAGAAAGTGATATATGGAAGACTGTATTCAAAACCAAACACGGACTCTTTGAGTGGTTGGTTATTCCATTTGGTTTGTGTAATGCACCATAAAATTTCATGCGTGTTATAGATAATGTTTTGGGTCCATTTCTTGATGAATTTGTGATTGTGTATTTAGATGATATACTGATTTTCAACAAAACAAGATAAGAGCAGGTCTTACATGTAAATAGGGTGCTTGATGTTTTGAAGAAAGAGAAATTATTTCTTAATATGTCTGAGTGTGAGTTCGGAAAGACTTATTTGGTTTATTTGGGACACATTGTAGGAGGAGGCGAGTTGAGAATTGATCCTTCTAAAGTGGAAGCCATTCTAAATTGGCCCACTCCCAAAATAGTAACATAGGTAAGAAGTTTCTCAGGTGCAACTCATTATTGGAGAAATTTTATTGCTAACTTTTCTGCCATAGCAGCTCCTATGCATGCAGTGAAAAGTGTAAAGAAAGGCTTCCAATGGGGAGGCAAAAAAAAACAAGATTTCGAAGCTTTAAAAGACAAGATCAGTTCAGCTCTAGTCCTTGCATTACCGAATTTGAGACAACCATTCCAGATAAAAACCGATGCTAGTGATTATGACGTGGGCGTAGTTCTTTTGCAACATGGCATGTCTATTGCTTTTCATTCTGAAACATTAAATGGTGCTGTAAATAATTATCCTACATATGACAAGGAGTTGTATGCATTGGTACAAAGCGTCAAGAAGTGGAAACACTACTTGATGGGTAAAGATACGCTTATACATACTGATCACCAACCATTACAATACTTGCAGTCGTAAACAAAGTTGCAGCAATCACGACATTTCAGGTGGATAGGATTTCTTCAACAGTTTCACTTGGCTATAAGGTACAAGAAAGGTATTTCCAATAAAGTTGCTGATATGCTTTCCAGGCCAATTATAAGTGTTTCTACTTTACTTAAAAATGATTCTATTATACATGAGATTTACATAGAACAATATGCACATGATGTTGATTTTCAAGATGTGTATGCTAGTTTGAGTGAAGGGAATCAAGTTGAGGAAAATGATTATCACATGCATAAAAAATTGTTGTTTCATTTGGGAAAGTTGTGTATACCACAAGGAGAGAGGCTAAGTGTCATGAGAGAGGCTCATTCGTCTCTTATTGCTGGATACTTTGGGGTAAGAAAAACAGTGGCACATCTACAGAGGTATTGTTATTGGCCTTGCATGATAAATAGTGTGTCATGTTTTATAAGAGGATGTTCTATGTGTGCAAAAATCAAGCCTCACAATAGGAAGCTTGGGTTGTATATGCCACTACCGGTACCATCAAGGCCATGGGAGAGTGTCTCCATGGACTCTGTTGGAGGTCTATCTATGTCAAGAAAACAACATGATTATCTTTATGTAGTTGTGGATAGATTCAATAAAATGTGTACACTTATGCCATGTAAGAAAACCATTATGTTGGAAATATTGTCATTGATGGCAAAGGAGGCAGCACTCAGGAAAAGGAGGCAGCGCTGAAGCAGAAGAAGGAAAAAGAAGCACAGTGAAAGCAATAGAGGCAGCAAGAAGAATGTCAAAATGTAACAGTCATAGAATCACAGTGAAGAACCGTTATCGGAAACTAGAGACAGAGGCAGAGCGACAGAAGCAGCAGAGGCAGAGAGCCGTTATAAAATTCCGGGAATCGCACACTCCAACCGGAGTTATACATATAATATAACACAAAAATTATTCCGGGAATCGCTTCACTCCAGCGGCAAAAATATATATAAACATATATGTGCAGCGCATCACATAAACAAAGGTCTAAGCTCAAATATATAAGTGGAGCACTTTATTAAAGAGCGCACAAAACAAAGATTTAAATGGTGGGACTCCTCCTCAATCGCAATCGGAGAAAAACTGTGAAGCGTAATATGTAACCCACAGAAAATTGCGATTGCGATGAGAATCCGGACCCGACGGGTCTATAAACCACAATTGATAAGTCCTGCAACTCAAAGTTGCGATTGCGATCAATAGTAATCAGAAATCGCAAGGGGAGCGGAACATCACAACAGAAATTTGCGATTGCGATTAAGAGCTCGGACCCGATGGGCGTATAAACAATGGTTAATATATATGTGAATTCCGGCCTAATCGCATCGGAGATTATTAGAGCATCGGAACATACAACAAAGAGTTGCGATTGCGATTGGAATTTCCGGACCCGATGGATGTATGAATTATAATTCAAACGTGTTTGAAGTCCTTTCCCAATCGCATCGGCAAAATAAAATGAACAGTGGCCAATCGCAATCGGAAAAATCGAAAGAAGGTATAAGTGACTCAATCACATCGGAGTATTTGAAGTTGCGATTGCGATCAATCGCAATCGGAGCAGGAGCGATCAATCGCAATCGGAGGAGAATCAATGCATCAGAAAGTGTGATATGTGGGCCCGAGGCGGAGTCATATATAATGAATTTGGTTTAATAAAGGTTTAATCGTATTGGCAGTCAATCCTTATGGACGTCGGGTTATTTGCAAATAAATTGCATATATTATATATGTTGAATAACGTTTGAATATGATCCGGGGGCATAACACATATGATATATAATGGTTATTGAGTTATATATATAACACGGTTGCGATAAGCCGCGTGGTCTCTAGACCCACGGACCTCAGCTTTACGGGAGGGCGATTATTAACGCTATACGGTTGTGATATATGTATGTTCCGGCCTGCGGAACCTGCCACATCAACAAGACACTAATGACATAAAAGGGATTGGAATTCCTCCAGATTTACAGTCAGCAGATATAAAAGGAAAAGTTACACGCATGCAACAGTTACACCACAGCAGAGGACAAAAAAGACAAAGACAGCCAAAGAAAAGACAAATGCGCAGCTAGCCAAGAGGGTGAATGAGTGAGCTGGAATTCACTTTGTAATTCGAATGTAAATATTTTAATTGTTTTTATTGTTTGTGATGCATTGGCAAGTCTCCGAGAGAGAACAAATTCCCACTGTAATGTTAAATTGATACCTACAGTTATATTTCCTAATTAAGCAAGATAAAAGGAGTGAGAAGGCAGAAGGCAAAGAGACATGACTGTCCATTTCGAATTCCAAGTAGAATACAAACAGTCATGTGAGGAAATCTATAAATAATATCATCCTGATATGCAAATTGAAGAAGAGAGAGAAAATCTAGAGAAGGTAGAATATAGAAGTGTGAGGCAGAGAAGATTAAGAAAATAAGAACAGAAAGAGAAACTACATAACAAAGCTGATATCTGAGGTAAATCAGCAAACATTCAATTTGATAAATTGAGGAAGTTGGAGCTTCCCTATCAAGTTGTAGCTTGATAGCTGTCAGTAGTAGCTGACTGAGGTTGGAGCCTCCTGTAGGTTGGTGCCTGCAGAAAACTGAAGGGAGTTGGTGCTTCCTTGCAAGTTGTAGCTTGCAGAATTGAGGATAGAGCCTCCTGTAGGTTGGTGCCTGCAGAAAATAGTGGTGAGAGGGAGTTGGAGCTTGCCTTTGCATCACAACAATAATAAGATGTGGTTTTCTCCCTTTATGGGTTTCCACTTATATCTGGTGTCTCTTTGCATGATATTTATGTATTGATATGGAGGTTCAACAATTGGTATCAGAGGGGGTTCCTTTTTACAAGTCTAACAACTGAAAGGAGATCCTAGGTTCCCAAGATGGCTAGTAAAGAAGGATGCTCAACCAATAAAGCCCCTTTCTTCACCGGTGAAAATTATGCTTTCTGGAAAATCAGAATGAAGACATACATAATGTTTCTAGGAATAGAAGTCTGGGCTGCTGTGCAATTAGGATATGCCCCGAAGGAAACTGACTTAGAAAAGGACTCAAAACAAGATTTTGTGGCTAATGCAAAAGCCATGAATGCCATCCTGAATGGATTATGTGAAGCATAGTTTATTAAATTAATGCACAAAGACACTGCCAAGAAAATATGGGATACTCTTGAAGACATACATGAGGGAGACCAGAAAGTAAAAACTGCCAAACTTCAAATATATAAAGCCCAGTTTGAAAACTTAAAAATGAATGATGATGAAGATGTTGGCAGCTTCTTCTTAAAAGTTGCAGAAATTGTTAACAATATAAAAGCTCTTGGAGAAACCATACCAGAAGGTATAGTTGTGCAAAAGATTCTGAGATCACTCCCATCCAAATTTAATCCCAAGGTGTCTGCAATAGAAGAGACAGCGGATTGGGAGACTTTGACCATGAACCAGCTACTTGGAAATCTAACAGCCTATGAAATGAGGCTCCCACAGAATAAACCAAGTTCGAGGGAAGCAACCTTTAAAATAGAAAAGAAGAAAGAAGAAGAGGAAGAAATATGCTCTTGCTCAGATGAAGAAGAAGAAAAATTTGTCAAGAAACTGGATAGAGGTTCAGGTAAATACAAAGGTAAACTTCCTTTCAAGTGCTTTAACTATGGAAGAGTTGGACACTATGCTGCTAAGTGCCCTCACAAGAAAGCAAGGAATCAGGCTCAAGAGTTAGAAAGAAATAAATCAAAGAACTGGCAGAAGGGAAAGAAGTTCAGCAGAAAATATTTCTATGCTCAACAAGACAACAGTACATATGAAGATTCAGATGAACACTCAAGTGAAGAAGGAACCTCAGATTTTTTATTGATGGCCATAGAAGATCTTGAGGGACTCCTACTAGAAGATGAAGAAGAAGAAGGGGAAGTCGACCTCGAGGGGGACCTAAGAAGTGCTCTGGAGGAGATTGAGAGACTCAAACTAAAATGCAGAAAACAAAAAGAGATTCTCCTCAAATGTGTGAAAGAAGAACAAAATTTAGAAGTCCTCATGCTGCTGAAGTTAAGGCTTGAAGAAGTCGAGAAGATAAAAGATATGTTACTTCAACAAATCAAGGATAAAACCCAAGAACAAGAGAAGTTGGAGGAAGAAGTGGTATGTCTCAGGAAGAAACTAGAAAATGCTCAAAGGACAGTGGTTATAAACTCCTCTCAAACAACAAGCTCTAGCAAGTTGAATGATATCCTGGTTGCTCAAAGATCCCCAATGATAAAAACAGGAATAGGCTATGAAGGAGAATCGAGTAAAGGCAAAGAAAAGGAAAACAAAAATATAATTTTTGTAAAAGCAAAGAAGACTGATGAAGAAGCCTAGACAATTCCTACAAAAGAAGAAACATGTAATAAGGATGACAGAGATCAGAAGAAATCTCTAGTAACAAGGAATATAATGAATACTAAGATGGCAGAAAAAGAATCATATGCCACTGAGTATATCAAATTTGGAAGTCATCGGAGGAGATTCTTCCCTCCTATGAAGAACGCCACCTGTTATGTCTGCCACAAGCCAAGACACATTGCTGCATATTGTTATGCAAGGAAGAGTAATTCAGACCTGCAAAAGATGCAAACAGTGAAGAGGCTATCTCAAACAAACAAATGGAGAAAACAATCTTACATCAGGTATGCAAATAATTTCTATGGTTATTGTTTTTATTGTAAGGAATTTTGCCATAAAATTATTGAATGTAGAAAGTATGGAAAAAGAATGATGTTCTACACCTCAAGGAGGTTCATGAATCAAAGAAATTTTGGTCATACTCAAAATTCTGCAAAAACTATGATCAAACGCTTTATATGCGATCAAGCTGGACATATGCCTTCCAAATGTCCTCTGAAAGGATGCAATTCATCACCTCACAAAAGATATCAAACAGAAGGATGCCTCTAGTGGAAAAAGAAGGAGAATAAGTGTGACCTGGCTCTAACTTCTCAAGATTTGAAAATCCAATGGTACTTGGACAGTGGCTGCTCCAAACACATGACTGGAGACAGAAGCAAGTTTATAACTCTTGATGAAAAGAAATCTGGCAATGTTATTTTTGGTAATGATAAATCAGGAAAGATCAAGGGAAAAGGCACAGTCAGCATAGACAATGGAAGAGGAAAAGCCCAAGAGGTACTATTTGTGGATGGACTGAAAGCAAATTTACTGAGTGTCAGTCAGATGTGTGACAAAGGCTGTGAAGTTATTTTTAGAGCACAAGATTGTGTAGTCAGGTCAAGCACAACAGGAAAGACTCTGCTCAAAGGTGTTCGAACAGAGAACAATGTATACATAGTGAAAGAGGAAGATGAAGCCTGCCATCTTAGAAAACTTGAGGAGTCATGGTTGTGGCATAGGAGATTGGGACATCTCTGCTTTGACCATATCATCAGACTGAGCAAGAAGAAAGTTGTCAGAGATATGCCAGAAATAAAAAGGCCTTCAAGTACTATATGCAAATCTTGTCAATTGGGGAAACAGACTCACACATCCTTTAAATCTAAAGAGGAGCTGTCAACAAGAAGACCACTCCAGCTTGTGCACATGGACCTGTGTGGACCTGCTAGAACTAGGACACCAAGTGGAGAATCCTATTTCATGCTGATAATATATGACTTCTCCAGAATGACATGGGTTGCTTTTCTCAAAAATAAATCAGAAGCATTGGAAAAATTTAAGATATTCAAAGCATTAGCAGAAAATCAAACTAGATGCAAGCTGAAATGTATCAGATCAGACAGAGGAGGAGAATTCACAGATTATGACTTTGCAGACCTATGTAATGAACATGGTATAAAGCAACAATTTACTATTGCAGGAACACCTCAGCAGAATGGAGTAGCAGAGAGACAAAACAGGTCTGTACAACAAATAGCCAGAGCTATGATACAAGAGAATAATATTGCTCAAACCTTCTGGGCAGAAGCAGTACACACAGCAGTACATATCCTTAATAAAGCTCACTTAAGGCCAAGCAGTGACAAGACTCCATATGAACTATGGCATGGAAAGCCAGCTTCAATAAAACATTTCAGAGTCTTTGGTAGCAAGTGTTACATAAAGAATAATGATGAAAACCTTGTGAAATTTGATGCAAGAGCAGATGAAGGGATTTTTCTAGGATATGCTTCCAAAAGTAAAGGATACAGATGCTACAACAAGACTCTTCGGAAAATAGTTGAAAGTATTGATGTGAGATTTGATGAAGAATTTCCAAACAATACAAGAAATACAGATTGCTGCAGTCCATCAGTTAATCATGAAGAAGAAGACTGGAATGATGAAGAAACTAGCAAGACAATAGAAGATGCTGAGCTGAGCTCAAAAACCCCCTCAAGATACACTCAGAAGAATCATCCTGAAGATCAGATCATAGGAGACAAGAAAGCAGGAGTCCAGACAAGAAGGTAGCTAACAGAACAAACAGAAGAAGTATACATAGCCATGTTATCACAAATAGAGCCAAAGAAATTTGAAGAAGCCAACAAGGACAAGTATTGGATTAAAGCAATGAATGAAGAATTGGACCAAATTGAGAAGAACAATACCTGGGAACTAGTTCCTAGACCTATTGAGAAAAATATCATTGGTTCAAAATGGGTATTCAAAAAAAAAATGAATGAGCAAGGACAAGTAATCAGGAATAAAGCTAGGCTGGTCTGCAAAGGATACTCACAAATAGAAGGACTTGATTATGATGAAACATTTGCCCCTGTAGCTAGAATGGAAGCTATCAGAATGTTCCTGGCATTTGCATGCTATCAAGACTTCAAGGTATATCAAATGGATGTAAAGTCTACTTTTCTTAATGGAGATCTAGAAGAAGAAGTGTACATGGAACAACCAGAAGGCTTCTCATTGACAGACAAAGAAGACTATGTGTGCAGACTGAAGAAGGCCCTATATGGACTGAAACAAGCTCCTCGTGCTTGGTACTCAAGACTGGACAAATATTTGCAAAAATAGGGTTTTAAGAGAGGTGGAGTAGACAACAATCTATACATAAAAGCCCATGAAGATGAACTCCTGATTGTTGTAGTATATGTTGATGATATTATGTTTGGAAGCAACAAAGATGAACTAGCAAAAGGGTTTGCTGATGAGATGAAAACAGTGTTTGAAATGTCTATGATTGGAGAGCTCAGTTTCTACTTAGGACTGCAAATTCAGCAAAAGAACACTAGCACATTCATTTCTCAAGAAAAATACTTAAAAGAATGCTGAAAAAATTCAAAATGGAGGATTGCAAACCAGTGACAACCCCCATGATCACAGGATGCAAGCTGTGTGATGATGATAGATCTGCAGATGTAGATCAAAAACTCTACAGATCCATGATAGGAAGCCTGCTGTATCTGACAGCTTCAAGACTAGACATCATGCTAGCAATAGAACTAGTGGAAAGATATCAAGCAGCACCTAAACAAAACCATCTTCTGGCAGTAAAAAGAATACTCAGATATCTACAAGGAATAGCACAATATGGACTTTGGTATCCTAAAACCAAAAACTTCACTTTATCAGCATACACAGATGCAGATTGGGCCAGCTATGTGGATGATAGAAAAAGTACTAGTGGAGGCGCATTCTATCTAGGAGAAGGTCTGGTGGCATGGTTAAGCAAGAAACAAACATCTATCTCCTTGTCAACAGCTGAAGCAGAATATATAGCAGCAGCAGCCTGTTGTACTCAAGTCATGTGGATGAAGCAGACTCTTCAAGACATGAAGGTAAGCATTAATGAACCTATCTCAATCAAATGTGATAATACAAGTGCTATAAGTATATCTAAAAATCCTGTGGTTCATTCAAAAACTAAACATATACCAATCAAGTATCATTTTCTCCGAGAACAAGTGGCTCAGAAGATAGTTAAACTGGACTATGTATCAACGAAAGAACAGATAGCAGATATATTTACCAAACCACTTGCAGAGAACCATTCGAATACTTGAGAGACAAACTAGGGGTAGTATCTGTAGATACTATTCTCTAATATGAAGAGAAAGTACAGTCTCAGGGGGAGAACAAAATGAAGATATCATTCCAGGGGGAGAACAGCCAGCAAGATAAGCATAAAACAAGTCCACAGGATCAGCATTATCAGTATTATCAGCATTATCAATATTATCAGCATTCAGAAGCAACAAGAACCTTTCAATCGTAAAATTCATCATCTCTGTCTGCAATCTAGCACATATTACAGGCACTACAAATGAAACACAACTATAAAACATATATCGGCTCACTATACCAAAGTGTTCTCTCAACAAGTTTCATACATCACTCTGGAGCAGCATAGTCCAATTTCAGCAGAAGAGGACCTAAACGTAACTCAGAGAAAGGAAATGCAACGACAGAACCCATACAGAGAGATGAGGCATCGTCCTTTGCCATTGATGTCAAAGGGGGAGGAAGAACAAACAATAGGAGGAAGAGCAGGCAAACAGGAAGAGCAAGCAACAAGAGAAAGAGAAAGCAAACAAAGAAAGTGGATTGCCATCAATGCCAAAGGGGGAGACTGTTGGAAATATTGTCATTGATGGCAAAGGAGGCAGCACTCAGGCAAAGGAGGCAGCACTCAGGTAAAGGAGGCATCGTTGAAGCAGAGGAAGGCAAAAGAAGCACAGTGAAAGCAATAGAGGCAGCAAGAAGAATGTCAAAATGTAACAGTCATAGAAGCACAGTGAAGAACTGTTATCGGAAGGTAGAGACAGAGGCAGAGCGACAGAAGCAGCAGAGGCAGAGACAGAGGCAGAGAGCCGTTATAAAATTCCGGGAATTGCACACTCCAACCGGTGTTATACATATAATATAACACAAACATTATTCCAGGAATCGCTTCACTCCAGCGGCAAAAATATATATAAACATATATGTGCAGCGCATCACATAAACAAAGGTCTAAGCTCAAATATATAAGTGGAGCACTTTATTAAAGAGCGCACAAAACGAAGATTTAAATGGTGGGACCCCTCCTCAATCGCAATCGGAGAAAAACTGTGAAGCGTAATATGTAACCCACAGAAAATTGCAATTGCGATGAGAATCCGGACCCGACGGGTCTATAAACCACAATTGATAAGTCCTGCAACTCAAAGTTGCGATTGCGATCAATCGCAATCGGAAATCGCAAGGGGAGCGGAACATCACAACAGAAAGTTGCGATTGCGATTAAGAGCTCGGACCCGATGGGCGTATAAATCATGGTTAATATATATTTGAGTTCCAGGTCTAATCGCATCGGCATTGGTCAATCGCATCGGAGAACATATGAGTTGCGATTGCAATTGGAAGTCCGGACCCGATGGAGGTATGAATTATAATTCAAACATGTTTGAAGTTCTTTCCCAATCACATCGGCAAAATACAATGAACAGTGGCCAATCGCAACACATATTAAAATACTTGCGATTGCGATTAAAAGCCCGGACCCGATGGGCTTATAAACTTTGATTAATAAAATTTTAGTCCCAATCGCAATCGAAAGAACTTAAAAGTGACTCAATCGCATCGGAGTATTTGAAGTTGCGATTGCGATCAATCGCAATCGGAGGAGAATCAATGCATCGGAAAGTGTGATATGTGGGCCCGGGGTGGAGTCATATATAATGAATTTGGTTTAATAAAGGTTTAATCATATTGGCAGTCAATCCTTATGGACGTCGGGTTATTTGCAAATAAATTGCATATATTATATATGTTGAATAACGTTTGAATATGATCCGGGGGCATAACACATATGATATATAATGGTTATTGAGTTATATATATAACACGGTTGCGATAAGCCGCGTGGTCTCTAGACCCACGGACCTCAGCTTTACGGGAGGGCGATTATTAACGCTATACGGTTGTGATATATGTATGTTCCGGCCTGCGGAACCTGCCACATCAACAAGACACTAATGGCATAAAAGGGATTGGAATTCCTCCAGATTTACAGTCAGCAGATATAAAAGGAACAGTTACACGCATGCAACAGTTACACCACAGCAGAGGACAGAAAATACAAAGATAGCCAAAGAAAAGACAAATGCGCAGCTAGCCAAGAGGGTGAATGAGTGAGCTGGAATTCACTTTGTAATTCAAATGTAAATATTTTAATTGTTTTTATTGTTTGTGATGCATTGGCAAGTCTCCGAGAGAGAACAAATTCCCACTGTAATGTTAAATTGATACCTACAGTTATATTTCCTGAATAAGCAGATAAAAGGAGTGAGAAGGCAGAAGGCAAAGAGACATGACTGTCCATTTCAAATTCCAAGTAGAATACAAACAGTCATGTGAGGAAATCTATAAATAATATCATCTTGATATTCAAAAAGAAGTTTTGAGAGAGTAAATCTAGAGAAGGCAGAATATAGAAGTGTGAGGCAAAGAATATTAAGAAAAGAATAACAAAAAGAGAAGCTACATAACATAGCTGATATCTGAGGTAAATCAGCAAACATTCAATTTGATAAATTGAGGAAGTTGGAGCTTCCCTATCAAGTTGTAGCTTGATAGCTGTCAGTTGTAGCTGACTGAGGTTGGAGCCTCCTGTAGGTTGGTGCCTGCAGAAAACTGAAGGGAGTTGGTGCTTCCTTACAAGTTGTAGCTTGGTGTGACCGAGGGACAGAGCCCCGTAGGTTATGCCTGCAAAAAACATGGTGAGAGGGAGTTGAGCTTGCCTTTCCATCACAACAATAATAAGATGTGGTTTTCTCCTGTTATGGGTTTCCACTTATATCTCGTGTCTCTGTGCATGATAGTTATGTATTGAATCTTATATGTATCATCTGCTTAATACCTGCAACTCTCATATTAAGTCTACTGCTATATTAAACTAATACTTGCTACTTGCATTCTAAGATTACTTGCACATTAAATTGGATATGAAATGAAGGTGTAAATAGCTTAATGAAAAGTTTTAAAAGATCAGGAATGCATTAAACTGATTCACCCCCCCCCCTCTCAGTTTAATTAGAGGTTCAACACATTACTGTTGAACAAACTGCTAAACTTTATTTTCAACATGTATGGGTTCATTATGGATTTCCAAATTCTATTTTTAAGTTTTATTGATTCCGTGTCTATTAAATTTCATCCAATATCAGCATAGGACACAAAGTTGAAAAAGAGTACTTCTTTTATGAGATCCCTCATGGCCATAAGCATGGTGAATGGAAGTCACAGTACCCTATTGAGAGGATATTGCAACAAACACCCCAAGTTGTGGGATGAGCAACTAAATTACATTCAACATGCTTACAACTGGGCAAAGCACTCTTCTACAAATACATCACCTTTTGAAGCATGCTTTGGGTATTTGCCAAAATCGCCATTAGACTTCATCTTTGAGAAGGATGTTGTAATTGATGGGCATAGTGATATTGACAAGGCTCAAAAGTTCGTTGAAAAAATTCAGATTATACATCAACAAGTTCAAGAATAGCTTAAGAAGAGTCAAAGAAAATACAAGGAGAGGCTGGACAAACATAGAGTTGATCACAAGTTTCAAGAAGGAGATGAGGTATGGTTGCACATAAGAAAATAAAGATGCAAGGAGAAGATAAAAAGCTCAAACCCATTCACTATGGTCCATTCAAGATCATAAAGCAAGTTGGTAGCAATGCATTTCAACTCGAATTTCCTTCATAGATGCAAATGTATTTAGTTGTAAATGTTGAAAACTTACGTTTGTGTGAGCCACCTTTGATCGAGGATCAAGGAATTGATGTTCAACTGCCTTCTATTGAAGATTTCTTGCTAGAATTTTGGATGAGCTCAAGGAAGATACAATTCTTGATAGGAGGACAAGAGAATCTAAGAGGGGAAGTGTTGACTACCTTCAAGTTGGGCTCAAAGGTAGTAAGCCAAGCAAGGCAAAGTGGATGGAAGTTCGAAAGACGAGGGAGATGTACCCTCATCTACTGAGCATGTAATCAAGTCTTTTGGGGTCCAAAATATTCCCAATGGGGAGGTGTGATAAGGAGTTCATGAATTTTGCTCAAACTTAAAAGTGCTTGAAACTGTACCAAACCTGAGCGACTAGGTATATCTCATTGTTCTTATTCCGGCACCGTGAATGGTTCAAAAAATTGATGTCGTATGAGGGAGATATCGCATCTGATCGATTTCCCAAACAACTAAAATTTCGACAATTTTAAGTGGGATGCCCAGTTAGCATGAAGAGGTACAATCAACCAAAAAAAAGGAATATTCTTGAGAATATTTTGTTTCCCAAGCCTATAAGATTTCTCCAAGTGGTGCATGTTGATTCACTGATGTGGATGGTACGTTGTTGTTTTAGGGCCAATGAATGAGTGACACATGGCCAGCCATGAGGCTGCCACGTGTTCCGTGTATGATTGAATAAAATTTTGTTAGGTTTGGGGGATTCGAACCCACGATCTCCGGCGCGTGCACAAAGACTCTTCACCAACTCCTCTACACAGTGTTGCTTAACCCTTAGGGGCGCCAACACTATTTAATGTTTTCAAACATTGCACATGGGGGGGGGCGGGGGGGGGGGGGAGACCGCTGACAGCCCTAAACGTTGGTCACATGTCACGTTTATAAATCATAACCTTGAGACTTAACATTCGGTGGCATTAAAATCCGGAGTTAATAGCCTTGTCAAATCGCTACGATAGTTCCACGGTCAGTTGCGACGGATAATGTGACGGTTCCACTCGGCGGTTAGCATAATCGTGGGGTTCGGGGGTTGGCATATGGCCACCCCTTCCCCCTTAACTATAACATTTAATCCAATGGTTTTGCTTGGTGGGAATTTTAGCACGCCCTCCAAATTCATAGGTTTTACTATTTTTAACTGCAATTAACTGCAGTCCTCCAAAGTTTAGTGGAGGTTTTGTAGGAGATATTGGGAAAAAGACTAGGAGGGTTAATTTTAGACCAATTTGGGTGAAACAAGAGTCTACCTAGACTAATTTGAGTGTTCTAGAGCCATTGGTGCAGAGAAAAAAACCATTGGAGGTTTGTAAACACATGTATTTTCAAAATTTTGAGCATAATGAAAAATGGACATGCCATTGGGAGCTGGACCAACAGATCTAGCCCAGGAGGGGTGAACTGCTTCATCATGCCTACTGTGTAAATCTTATGTGTGTTTTTGTTTCTATGTTATACATTATTGTTCATTGTTATTTAGGCTTATTTTCATGCTTATAATTCATAAATTCATCTATGTTTCATGGTTAAATTCCTCAATCCTTAAGCAAACAATTGGAGACAAATATGTACATGTTTTGTAACTGAAAAGACACTTAGCACAACAAACTAATACAGTCCTTTCAGATCAACTGCACACAAGGTGTTGGAGGTTGGTGAATATGAAATAACTGTTATAGCATCATTTATCACATTTATATACTCGATGATCTATGTATTGGCCTTGGGTATCCCTTTCCATTCAGACTTGGTCCTTATCTTAAAAAAAATTATTTTGAATTCCATAAGCGAATTTGCCCCATCAAAAACACGAGCAGTCATGGGTCCACTCATATCTCACACACGTATACAATTTAAAATATTTAAAAAATATAAAACTCCTTATTATTTGCGCGGGGTTTATAGGTTACGCCGGAAGACCACCTATAGGAGCCCGTGGCCAAACTGTTTCCCAACTGAAAAAATCGTTTTGAGGAAGTATAAATACACCTCATGGGGAAGGCCTAAGGGAGGAGAGAGATAGGCATTGATACTATAGGTTGTTGTATCCTAGATCAAGTCTAATTATCCATATGCCTCCTGCACTTCCCAGGTTCAGGAAACCCTTCTTTCCTTCTTTGAGATGTTCACCTCCTTTATGTGACATCCTTGTGCGCCTTTATGGAAGAATATTGTTGAGGTTTGGATTGGACGGATCTAGAGGACGGTTTCGCTTGGAGCCGTGGCTAATTTCAGGTGATATTTTTCCACATCTTTTACATACATCAATAAATAAGGTTTGTCTTGTTCCTGATGTCATGACCTTATATGATTTTTATACATGTTAATGATCTCGTAATTGTTAATTTCATGTTAACTTTTATAAGCTTATATGATCTAAATACTAAAATTTATGATATATATGTTGTACAACTAGTCTATGTGCTTTCTCTTGAGTGAGTTGCAGGTCTTGAAGCATGTGGAGAAGCAGAGGGTTCGCACCCCGCAGGAACGACCTCAAACATAGGACATACGGGTAAGGTCATCTCTCCCAAGTTTACTAGTTTAAGCATTAGGACATTTAGTTTGATTGCTTCTTGCTGTTGCATGCTTTCCGCTCTGTTAGGTCCCTCAACCCAGACCTTATGGTAGTTTCACCCACAACAAAATTGGTGACTCCACTGGGGAAAAGGGTTGCTCAAGGCCAATACATAGATCATCAATTATATAAAGGTGATAAATTATTCTATAACACTCAGTGATCATTCAATTAACTGATCAATAATCCAAAAATATATAGTGCATGCAGAGAATTTGAGTTCCCCGGTTGTGGTGGATATTCCAAGGTAGTGTAAGATCGGTTGTATACTATTCTCGAGTGTATAGGTGTTGCATGCAGTCATATGATCAACCTTGGGAATTACACAATCATCTTGGAGGAGATTCCTAAATAATAGGGGCCTAATTTCCTCAGTAATTGTGCAAGGAAATAGGGTATCAAGAAGAGGAACAAATTTACTAAGTTTGGGTCAGATATTCTCAGTGAGCAAAGAGATAGGTTATTCACTTGCGGGTTGAGCTCAGATTGAGCTAGCAATTGTAATACATTTCTATTCATCAAATTAATGCAAATTTATTTCCCTAGAAAAATATTGTGTGCATGTGTGTTATTTCTCATTTCATGTTTGTGATTGATTTTCTAAATTATAAATTGAATTCCGTAGAGCATTAGATTCATGAGAAATTTCAAATATACACCATAATTTCTACACTATCATTTTGGTATTTCCCTTTCACAAAACGAACACTTTTTTTTCTCTTCAAAAACCCCCAGTATTAACTTCCATATCACAAAGAAGCATCTCTATGGATCCATCATGGTAAGTATTGTGATCTCATTAATAAACATGTCTTGGCCACTCTTTACCAACCTTTGATTTTTCTTTCACCACTGGGACTATGAGACCCTTCAACTAAAAACAAACCAATGCAAAATCACAACTAGCATTGATGCCAAATGAATCGATTTCCATAGAATTAATATTGTAAGCCAATATGCATAATATTTGTTTTTGTTTCAATGGAATGTTCAGGTGAAATATGTATGTCTCAAAGAGAAGGGCATGTAATGATGAGACAACCTCCAACTCTTTTAGTCCTGAATTCTTGCATACTCTTTGCTTCATTAACAAATATATAGCATACACATGGATAGAAGTGTATCGATTATTTTAAAGAGAAAACCTGCCTCTAGATGACCCAGACTTGGATATTTGCAAGGTTTATAAGAGGTATTGGTTTCACAAGGTGGTTGTTTATCCCCTTCTATTTCCATGTGTCGAGGGAGTTGAGTGGATGATGTTGGGTTCATGGATTTTCTTATCTTATGACCTTTTTCCTCATAATTTTTCCTATTCCATCCTTAATATCCATATATTTTATATCTATTGTACTATATTTTTATTCGAGTATTGCAAATATTTATGTCACTCCAATCCACTAAGTATTTCTTGCATTTCAAAGGAGAGTAGTTGTTTCAGGTGTTATTAACGATAGTATACCGAGGAAAATGTTTACAGGACAAACTATCTCACCTTGGATGTAGTGACTCCATTGTCTTCAAGATGATGTTACTCCTAGACGACACAATGTTGTTACTCCACTTTTTTTAGGATTTTGTTACTCTTGTCTAACATGATGCTCTTACTCCAATATTCCACTTTATCGGTACTCTAACATATCCAAATTTCACTATTCTACCTTGTCGTTACTATTGAATCTTCAATGTTGTTTTGGGTAGTTTTTATTTACATCATTACCTCACATAGTCAACACAAGTTTTTTTTGTCAACGGGGATATTATACTCCTAAATTATGTGGCCAATTTGGCCATGGTAGTTATGATCCTCCTACTTCCTAGTTATTTGAGAGTTAAGCGATCATGCTAGAAATAATTTTATTTGTAATTAATTTGTTGTAATTAGTCATTAAGGAACAGTTAGTTAACTCTATTTGGATAGATTGAGAATTAAAAGATCCTCAAGGTTGTTCCTATTTTTATTTATTTTTGGGATGTTGAGATTGGTACCTTGGGAGGTACTCCAAACCCTAGGGTATAGTGTTGTGGAGAAATTGGCACCACAAAATGGATTGTGGGCTAAAAACCCAAGAGATGGGTTTTGCACCCAATCTTGTGGGTGTGAGAGCATGCATGAATTTTTTTATTTGACACTTGGACATGATGGAGCACTGATGCAGGGGCATTAGGTTCTGAAAATACTTTGTATTTTAATAAACATAGGGGTCTTGTGTTTTGAAAGGAAATTGAATTTTATGTAATTATTAATGGGTTTTGAGTGATTTTAATTATTGTAAGGATTTTGTAAATGTTTCCGGATGATTGGAGAACATGAGGGAGATAGGATAATTGAGATTTAGAAATTTATTGTAAATCTTAAGTTAAAAACAATTCCATGATTTTATGAGGATTTTTAAGGATAAAAGTTAAATCTTAGGACTTGAGGATTTAGGGGATTTTGTTGAGATGATTGAGGATCTAAAACTAAATTTGTATAAATATAATAAGCCTAAAAGGCAAGAGAGATATCAAATAGGAGTTAAAGTAGGTTTTTGACAAACAAAGGTTTGTTGGGTTAAGCCTACGGACAGTTGTAAAAAGGGCCATTGATTGAAGATTAGGCGAGAGACAAAGGTCTTTGTAATTTGATTTCATATGTATAGATGAAGAAATGATTCTGAATTATGTGTATTGGTTAATTTAATTCTGTGTGAGAAGTGGATGAACTGAGGTGTGTCAATCCTATCATCGATCACTGGAAGGATCGATGATATAGAAATAAAGATGTTTTGTTTAAATTCTGCATTTAAAAATATTTGGATTCATGTACCAGGAGTGTATTGAATCAATCGTAATTTTAGATTGAAACTGGAATTAATGATGAATTGGGTAGATGCAGAATGATAATGGCGCAACATTGTTGAGCCAACAGCAACGTTGAAGAATTGGAAGTATGCGATGGAACAATAAGGTTCTGTTGTCGAAGTTGTAATTGTGTGAAGTGGGCAGTGTTGAAAGACTTTCGTGTAGCCTTTAGATAAAAATGGAGCTATTGAATGTTTCATTAAGGGCGCTGTTGGTGTATGAGCCACGAGTGAATGGCGTATTATGATTTGAGTTGTGTTTTAATTCAATCCCTTGATTCCGAAACCTTTTGAAGGTTTTCAGAACATACCGAATCGATGGAATGACAAACGATAAAGAAGAGTTATGTAATTGAATTAAAAAAAGGTGCAGTTTGAAAGAAAGACTTTAATTCATGTTTGCAGAGTCAAATTGAAGCCAGAATAAGGTGGAACCGTGAGCCACGGTGTGAAAAAACCGTGCGTTGGCACATGTAGAAACTGAGATGAAAGTGCAGAGATACAAGTGCGCAAAGGTCTTTAAGAATTGTTCGAATTATTAAATTAAACCTCGTTTAAATTGGGACTATGAAAACAGAATGGCCTATGGAGTCTTGAGGACGCAGAGGAGTCACCTTGGAATAATTCATGCGGAATTATCAGTCAAAGAAGAGGACGGAACTGTGAAGAAATGAAGCGGTCGGAACCGTGAAGGAGGTCTTGAGAACCAAAACCAGTGGACTCGCGCTGTTTCAAAATGGTAATCGGATTTCTTTGAAGTTAACGCGATAACATCCAGGAATTGACGTGTGGCATTAGTGGTATTTTAAAACCGTTTTTGTCGCGTAAGTTTTAAACAAATAAGGGTGAGCAAGTTTATTATGCGATAGCAGTTGGATTGTCAAGTTTGAGAGCGATGATGCATCCTTCGTTGGATTAAATGAATGGTGGACGGTGCATATGAAAGCTGGTTAAATGCTGTGGGACCGGACATTATATCGGCCCTTGGTTCATAATCAAGGTAAGAACCTTATTCAAATAATAATGGGCCATATTGAGATGAGTCTTGACATAACGCATTTGTGGAACGATAAACTATAGAGTGAAATGTTAATGGATTGGGACTGAAATGTGTATGGATTGGGTTTATTCTTCTTGAGAGGCAGGGCCAAACATTTCTGTAAGCTTACAGGTGGGACTGAGCCATAGATTAGGGTTGGTATGTGGTCAAGAAGGTGCTATATCAACATCCTAAAGAGGCTTAAGTGATATCACATGAAGGGAATTAGGGAATTCTATTAGAGAGGGATGAGTTTTTAGGTATAGTTAAGGGGAGGTATGGTTCCTTAACTAGGCCAAAAAACTTTAGTTTTAAAATTGCACAATTTTATGATCAACAACATAGGAAGGTGTCCTTAAATCATAGGTAAGTTTTCTCCTCAGTTGATGTTTTTGTTAAGTGTTTGAGGGTCCTAGTTTGGAAATTTTTGTTTGGGAATCTCAAGAATAGATTGGAGGGTTGTAGGAATATGTCATGTGTGCCCTAGGTGTAGGGATTAAGAAGGAAATTAATACTACTAGAAGAGGCAGAAGTGTGGAGGTCAAGGGTTGTCAAGCTAGTTTCTTCTTTGGGTAGTGATGTTGCACATCCGAGATATGAGGCATACACACGTGTTGTGTTTGACCCAAGAGGATGAGTGATTGCAGAGCTGAGTTGCGGTAATGATGGATTGTGTTTGACTATAGCTCATAATGACCTTATAGGACATGAGATCATTAGCAGTGTGAGACATTGGATATTATTGAGAAATCTAGGGGCAGTAAGATGAGTGATTTCTCTTGATTTGATAGCTGCTTGTGATGTCTTTTAAATTTTCTTAATTAGATTATTCTTAAATTTGATTGTTATTGTGTTCCTTTCATCAAATAATTACTAAAACATAAAGAACAATGAGACAAGAGGACACAAGATATAAGTGATCAACTAGGACCAAAGCCTCTCCAAATGAGAGGAAAACCCACAAGAATTTTTCTCTTCTTATAGAACTTCAATTGATGAATTCCAAGACCTATGACCATTGACCAAAAACTCCTCCACGACCAAGTCACAATTCTTCTTGAAAAATTCACTTCTAGCAAAGTCAACCCAAGTCTCTTTCCTTCAAGTCTATCTTCACTTCAAAATCTTGAACTTGCACCTTGACTGTGATTTCCGGCCCTTCCTATAGTAACCATGGGTTGCATATGTGACAAAAATATGGTGAAGATAGCTTCTCTTCTCTTTCGCTTGGGTCGCAGTCCTTTCTTTAATAACCCGACTTGAGTATGAGTGCTTTTTCCACCCTTCTCTTGGATTCTTGACTGACTGTGATTTTTATTTGTTGTAGGTGATATGATTCCCTAGTTGGAACCCGCATGTCTAAGATATTTCCCATAAAAAGACCTTAAAAAATACTGGCTTCTTCCTTGTCTTATCCTCTGCTATCTTCGCTATCTTCTGCACTTTATATCGAGCTTCTATTGTATGCTTGAATGCTTGAATAGGCTTCTTCTAGAGTCTCAATAGTCTGACTTGATCTTCTTATGCAAGTCAACTTGCATTCCTTTGAAGGAAAAATTGAAGTGACATTGTGACAAGGTATTGGAGGGCTTTCTCGACATATTTGACTATACAAAATTTTTCTTTACAAGATGTAACATGCCCAAATGGGTCTTCCATACATGAAAATGACTCAAATGACTTTATGACAAACCTAGAAGCACTCAATGGGTTCTTGACCTAAGAATAAATTTTCCTTGTGCATGAAACCCATGCCTCAAGAACATCAATAATAAATTTAAGTTTTCTCTTTTCATTAAATAAATTAGATCATTATTACATATGTCAATATGAAGACCGAACCTAGTTACATATTTCAACACTCCCTCTTAACTAGGGAGGTATTCATAATCCATAAAAGGTACTTATACATTCTCAATTTGAATAATTCTCATAAGAAGAGTCAAAATGGTCACCCATCTGTTTAGCATCATATCAACCAACATTGTCACGTCATAGTAAGGCCTTGACTAACAACTCTATCTCTCCACAAGATCAAAGCACAATGTTGGTGAGAAAAATGACCGATAGAAACCATCATCGTTGTCTCTCAAGGCACATACCCCACCTAGGTGTTCACAGGGTATGTCCTTCTAGGACTTTTCTTATGTTGGATCCCCAGTAATCAAAGAATATCATTCCTCTTCGACTACTCTTATCTTGGGTTCCCTACCACATCCTCAAAGAGTATAGGATACTATATTCTTACCTAATCCTATATTATTTCTTCACAATATGAATAAAAGAATGATGTGTCTCTCTCTCCCCCTTAGACAAGGAAGATATATCCATTCCTATATAGGAATGTACCCAAGCTCCCTCTTATCTAGGAAATTTTCCAAGCTCCCTCTTTACTAGGGACTTGTTTTCAGCATCCTACTTGTTCTTCGGTGGAGATCATAATACCTTTAGCTTCTTGAAAATCTTCTCCTTCCAATGTCAAGAATTTCATCTTCATCATTATGGAGTCTTCATATTTTTGGGTTTCTTCGTAGGGAATTTTCCATCCATCACTTTCATTCATGAATAATATCAGTCATGCCATCCTTTTCTTCATCAGAAAGTGATATTCTAATCCACATCTGGATTTTCTTCATACAACTACCTCTTCCAAATCATTCAATCACATGAGTGATAGTTGTAGGTAACATCTACAAATCTCTTTTGTTATCCTTGTATCAATCCATCAATATGTTTTTCAAAAATAAAAAAATGAACATCAATTTAAAGTTACCTTTTGTGATGGGCTTTCATCATGAAATCTTGCTTGTGTCATCAACATCTTGCACATTCATAAGAACATATCCAAGAATTTAAATTTCAAGGGTCTCCTTTCTTTACAGACCTTATCAGGGTCTTCATACCTTCTCTATGGAGATATCATGGCCAATTCTTCTAGTCATCAGATGTTGATTTCATTTTCCACATGGCCATAGTTTCACTTTTCACGTTCTCTTCTTTCCTTTTTCACATATTTCTCCCCAAGAATTTTCATCCATAGTTCCTTCATCTTTGTGAACCACCTCATATTCCATATGAGGACATATTATGTTTATTTCATCTATTCAAAACGTTAACCATGCCTTCATGTATATTTCCAAGCGAAGAGATCCATTTTCCTTGATCATGCTCATGAGATAGAGCATTTAGCCATGCAACCATATGACAACTTGACTTAACCAAAATACATGCATACATGCCTATTTCCTTATTTTGGTCATATGGAATTCCTTCGGGAACTTCCTTTCCTTGCTTTAAATTTCTGCATTTTTATGTCACCATACCATCATCCTTTCTAAACCATGAATCCCATACAATGTGGAAATCTTAGCGAGACACTTGATTTTCCCAAGAGAGGTGAACCTTCTAATGAATATTTTCATAGAGGATCTTGACTATCCTCATCCTAAAAATGCTCCTTTCTAATGATGATGATGTATGCTGAACTATATGCTAGATGACTTTCTTCTACCCATAAATAATGCTTTTAATGAGGTTACAAGGAGCTACTTCCTTCTTACGATTATTTCTATAGAATTATATTTCAGATATCTTTAAAGCTCTTATAATGATGTCATGAGCTCTTGATTCAATGGTATGCTTATAGTATGATTATATCTTCTACTAAGATGCATCTTGTCATTTTTCTTCTCTTTTTGACTGTTATGGTGAAGGTCTTTTTCACTTCCTACTTCTCTTTCTATGAACCAAGCATCCATAGTTATACAATTACATCATGAATAGTTCCCGAGGATCCAAGGGTCTCCTTCCATCATTTTTCTTAAAATAAAATCTCATCCCATTCACATTTACTTCTATTCCCTGCAATATTTATTAGCAAACACCCTAATGAAAGTATATGATACCAAAACATGATGTCAAGTTATCTTTCTAGGATTTTCATGCAATCATGAGGTCATCCTAGGGTTTTTTAAGTTCAAACCCTAGATCAGATTACTTTCCTCTTCATGTCATACTAGGGTTAAACCTTTACCCTAGAATACTAAAAAACCCTAGAGCCATATCTTCAACCCTAAAACATCTTATGATGGATCCTTAATAAAATAAGTCATACATACCTTATGGTCACTTACCTTTCTTGTGATGACTTGCAATTTTGGATGCCATCTTCATTTATCTACTTTAGGGTGTGAGGCATTATTCACTATACTCATATTGTCATTAAGAACCTTCTTTCAATTATATTATTTCATAATAGACCTTGATCATTGTCTTTGGATCGACGTCTCTTCCAATATTTAACTATAGTTTCACAGGTCTTCATTCAAGAGTTACAGGTATATCAATATTTCTCAAGAAACCTCCAACGATGGTAAAGGATCAACATTTTCTTGATGACTAGGTTGCTTTAGATATGCTTCCTTAGTTCTTCCAAACTTCTTCATTTTGAATGGACCTTTCTCATAAAATTATATCCTTCTATTATACCTATTTGATCGATTCTCAAAGAACAAATGTATATGAGATTGGTGACTGCATTCTTTTGTGCCACAGGGACTCGGACACCTCAGAATTGAACTTACAAATTAGAGTACAATAGTTAAGTCACAAGGATATGTCTTGAAGATGGGATTTATGATATCACAGAGATGGAGTGATTTGTGCTTCATATTTTTCAACAAGCTTGTATTTCTAACTGAGTGAAATTATACTTGTATCAATATTTTACTGAGTTAAGTAGTATGCCCAGAACAAGATAATATCTTGGGATCCTTATTGTCACAATGAATTCTGACCATACCTCCTTTTGGAATTTCCTTTATCAAAATTTTCTAGGATATATTAGTTCTTGAATGGAGAAAATAATTATACTTACCTTAAGTTCTGTGGATGCTACTATAGGTATGAATTCTTCGAATGGTGAAAACAATCCTTCTCTTTGATGCCCAAAATCTCACTTTTCTTGCCAAAATTCTTGACCTTCCTATGGTGGATGAATTAGGTCTTTGGCCTCCTTGATATAGGGATCAAAAAATTCCTTTATATATATATATATATATATATATATATATATATATATATATATATATATATATATGCATGCCTAAGGTTCTTATCTCATGGAATATAGCTCAAACTTTCACTTCACCTTGTAATGGAATCGACCTTCAAAAGATCTTGATGGTATACTTCTTCGTTGCCTATGTTTTGGATCCAGTAAAAGAATTGAGCCCAGAATTTGATCAAGTCTTCTTGATGATTTTCTTGAAATCGGCCCTTGTGTTTCCCTTATTGAAGAATCAATGCCCTCTTTGATGCCTTGACCTTTATTGATACTTATTCTGATATTTATTCTTCAATATTCCTTTCCTTGTCTTGTTATCGTAACTCTGAAAGCATATTGAGAAATCCAGGGGCAACAAGCTGCATGATTTCTCTTACTTTGATAACTACTTGTGATGAATTTTTACTTTTCTTAATTAGATTATTCTTTAACTTGATTATTATTGTGTTCCTTTCATAAAATAGTTACAAAAACATAAAGAAAAATGAGACAAGAGGACATAAGATATAGGTGATCATCCAAGGCCAAAACCTCTCCCAATTAGAGTAAAACACACAATAATTATTCTCTTCTTATAAAACTTCAATTAATGAATTCTAAGACATATGAACCTTGACCAAAAAATCCTCCAAGACTAAGTCACAATTCTTCTTGAAAACTTGAATTCTAACAAAGTCAACCCAAGTCTCCTAACTTCAAGTCTATATTCACTTCATAAGCCCAAAGCTGCACCTTGACTATGATTTTTTTCCGTTCCTGTAGTAACCCTGGCTTTCATAAGTGACAAAACCATTGTGAAGACAACTTATCTTCTCGTTTGCTTGCGAAGCAGTCCTTTATTCAATATCTCAGCTTGATTATGAGTTCTTATCCACCCTTTTCTTAGAAAATTTATTGACTATGATTTTGATTTTTTGTCGGTGATATGATTCCCTAGCTGTAGCATGCACATGTGAGAGATTTCCCATAATAGACCTCAAAAAATACTTATTCTTCATTGTATTTTCCTCTCCTTTCTTCGCTATCTTCTGCACTTTAGATCGAGCTTCTAGTGTATGCTTGGATGCCCTTAAAGGTGGTCAACTAGCTTTGTATATATAGGTTTCTTCTAGAGTCTAAATATTCTGACTTGATCTTCTTATGCAAGTCGACTTGGATTTCCTTGAAGGTCGACTTGATGTGAAATTGTGACGAGGTCTTGGATTGTTTTCCTAACATATTTGACTATACAATTTTTTTCTTTACAAGACGTAGCATTCCCAAATGGATCTTCCATACATGACAATGACTCAATTGACTTTATGACAAACCTAGAAGCAATCAATGGGTGTTTGACCTAAAAATAAATTTTCCTTGAGCATGAAACCCATGCCTCAAGAAAAATAATAATAAATTTATTTTTCTCTTTTCATTAAATACATAAAATCATGATTACATATGTCATTATGAAGACTGAACCTAGTTACATATTTCAACAAAGATCGTGTAGACTTAAAGCAAGTCTAGCTTCAGAGGGAGCAACCTTATGAAAGTTTGAGATCTTCAGGTTTTTATGATGGTGATGAGATACTTCCTAGTCTTCAAAGTAACTCCCTCACTAAGAGGGAATGTTGAAATTGGTAGCTTGGGAGGTACTCTGAACCCTAGAGTATAGGGTTGTAGAGGAATTGGCACTACAAAAGGTATTTGTGGGCTAAGAACCCAAGAGGTGGTTTTTGCACCCAAGCTTGTGGGTGTGTAAATTTGTTGATTTGACACTTGGAGATGATGGAGCATCCTTAATGGAGCAAGGGGTTTTCAGTAACACCAAGAAAGGAATTATATATATGGAGAAAATAATTTAATTATGTGTTTGTGTGGGCTTGTAGCAAAATATTCAAGTCGGCCTAGGCTAAGAAGGTGCCCATAGGGGCTAGAAGTTGCACACCCTTGAAAAAATATTAATAGAAGGAGGAGAAGCCTCATTTATCACCAACCCAAGTGCAATTCGTCATATGTGGAGAGGATCTAAATTTGGAGGGAGACATAGCTAATAGAGGACAAGGCCAAAGGTCAAAGAAACTGGTTGGTGGGTCTTCATGCATTTGGTACAAGTCTACATGTTAGAAAGAGGCTAGATGCAAGATTGAGGGACTGAAATGTGCATGGCTTGGATTTACTCTTCTTGAGAATTAGGAACAAAAATTTCTATGATATTACAAGTGGGACTGAGCCCTATATTAGGGTTGGTATGTCGTCAAGAAGGTGCTAGATCGACATCCTAAAGAGGCTTAAGTGACAGTTCAAGAAGGGAAGTCTGTTATAGAGGGACAACAAATTTTTTGGGTAGTTTTGAGGTCTACATAAGGGTTGATATAGTTCCCTAACTAGGCATAAAAACTTAAGGTCTGAATTTGCACAGGTTTGCAATTAGTAGTAGAGGAAGGTGTCCTTAAATCAGAGCTAAGCATTCTCCTAAGTTTATGTTTTTGTTAGGTGGTTAAGAGTCCTAGTTTGGACAGTTTTGTTTAGGCATATCAAGAATATATTTGAAGGTTGTAGGAAGATGTCTTGTGTGCCTTATGTGAAATAATTAAGAAGGAAATAAGCCTGCTAGAAGAGGCAGAAGTGTGGAGGTCAAGGGTTGACTCTTTGAAGGATAAAAGAAGGCAACCAACTGGATTGTCATTCAGCCCTAAGTTGATTGTTGGAGAATGAATTTGGATAGTGATAGAGGTCAATCTCCATGCCCTAATTATTTCATCATTGAAGAATCACAAGAAGGAAAAAGTGGGAAGAAGTCCCAAAGTGTTGTTTCTTGAAGGAGTAAGGAGTAGCAAGTGGGCAAATGAGAAGACCCTACATGTTGAACTTCTTGATGGAATATTGAGAAACTCAGGGGAGACTTGAGCTATATTAAATTACCTAAAGGAGCAGGACTCATTGATAGAGGAAGACTGGTGTCATTATGACCAGCATATTTCTTCAAGGTATGACCAAGTGGAGTTGTGAAGTGCACTACATCATCTAGTAGGTCAGTTAATATCTTATTCAGGGTACATTGGTTGTCATAGTTTTTTACACCAAACCCTAGTTTGTATTTTTCAGATCATTGATTGTGTGATGGCCATGATCCTTGGTATGAGGCCTTAGACAATTGTATTATTTATTGATAATATAACAAATTTGGGTTGAAAAATTGTAAAAAAATATCTATTTGTGCACTGGTTGATTTATTGTTATGTTTATTCTGTTGTGAAAATCAGTTTGTTGTGGCATTTGATTTGGTTGTGTCAGAGATTCTACAAACCTAACCGATATTCTATACTGTTGTGGAAATTCAACATGGTATCAAATCTACTTTGAAGGGAGAGTGAATCTGAGTGTGCACAATGAAGTAGCTCAGAGGAATATGAGATTGTCTAGATTATGGAGCAAAGGATTCAGCTGAATACATGGAGATGTGGTATTGAGCGGCTTGGCAGTGATATAGGCTAGGAGTTATGGTGGATTGGTGGTGAACCTGGTGAAAAAAAGTTTGTTGTAGGGTAGGTGTTGATCATGGACATCCTACGACTTTCCATAGATTTTTGGGACTAATCAAGTGTTGCTTTGGCATTAACGATATTTCCATGGAAAATATTGCCTCATGTGATGAATGAGATTTTGAAAATCTAGTTTCTTCTTTGGGCGGTGATGTTGCACATTCGAGATTAGAGGCATATGAACGTGTTGTGTTTGTCCCAAGAGGATGAGTGCTTGCAAATATTAGTTGAGGTAATGATGGCATGTCTCAATATGGCCTTGTAGGACATGAGAGCGATAACAATATGATCCCATGGAGATCATGTAGACTCAGAGGGATTCTAGCTTTAGGGGGAGAATCCCATTAGATAAATTTTAAGGTCTAAAATGGGCCTCCTAATTGTTAGCATAAGAAGTCACTCCTTGACTGATTAAGGAGTAAGCCTTACACATCATAGTTCATTTCAAATTTTAAAGGGGTTGTTTGAGTGGTGGGATGGCTTTCTCAAAGATTTTGAAATGATTTAATGTTCTTTAAGACTTTCATGCATTTGGCAAGCTGCGGCAAGTATAAATTGTGAGGGTAAAAGGTAGTATAGGGAGCAGAGTATACAAGTGGAAGAAGATGAATAGATGGTACCAATTTCATGAAATATTCCTATCCTAAATTAGTCACTCAACTATGATGATGGTTCTTTACACAAAATCTGTTTAGGTAAAGTAAAACAACATTCAGAAAATAGATTGCATCTATAAATTATTCCACAAATCCTTTATGAAATATTCACTGACATGTTCTATTACACACATATAACTTGCACAAAAATGAAAGTAGATAATTTATTGCTAAATCCTTTAACAACTTATTACTCACACCTTACTAGTTGTTGCAATTCCTATTTTAGAAGAAATTAACAAAGAAAAGATACACACCACACATTAGATGTTCTTTGAGTCACAAAATCCTCTAGCATGAAGCAAAAAGGTTTTTTATTATATTATATTGGAGAACATGAGGGAGATAGGATAATTGAGATTTAGAAATTTATTGTAAATCTTAAGTTAAAAACAATTCCATGATTTTATGAGGATTTTTAAGGATAAAAGTTAAATCTTAGGACTTGAGGATTTAGGGGATTTTGTTGAGATGATTGAGGATCTAAAACTAAATTTGTATAAATATAATAAGCCTAAAAGGCAAGAGAGATATCAAATAGGAGTTAAAGTAGGTTTTTGACAAACAAAGGTTTGTTGGGTTAAGCCTACGGACAGTTGTAAAAAGGGCCATTGATTGAAGATTAGGCGAGAGACAAAGGTCTTTGTAATTTGATTTCATATGTATAGATGAAGAAATGATTCTGAATTATGTGTATTGGTTAATTTAATTCTGTGTGAGAAGTGGATGAACTGAGGTGTGTCAATCCTATCATCGATCACTGGAAGGATCGATGATATAGAAATAAAGATGTTTTGTTTAAATTCTGCATTTAAAAATATTTGGATTCATGTACCAGGAGTGTATTGAATCAATCGTAATTTTAGATTGAAACTGGAATTAATGATGAATTGGGTAGATGCAGAATGATAATGGCGCAACATTGTTGAGCCAACAGCAACGTTGAAGAATTGGAAGTATGCGATGGAACAATAAGGTTCTGTTGTCGAAGTTGTAATTGTGTGAAGTGGGCAGTGTTGAAAGACTTTCGTGTAGCCTTTAGATAAAAATGGAGCTATTGAATGTTTCATTAAGGGCGCTGTTGGTGTATGAGCCACGAGTGAATGGCGTATTATGATTTGAGTTGTGTTTTAATTCAATCCCTTGATTCCGAAACCCTTTGAAGGTTTTCAGAACATACCGAATCGATGGAATGGCAAACGATAAAGAAGAGTTATGTAATTGAATTAAAAAAAGGTGCAGTTTGAAAGGAGGACTTTAATTCATGTTTGCAGAGTCAAATTGAAGCCGGAATAAGGTGGAACCGTGAGCCACGGTGTGAAAAAACCGTGCGTTGGCACATGCATAAACTGAGATGAAAGTGCAGAGATACAAGTGCGCAAAGGTCTTTAAGAATTGTTCGAATTATTAAATTAAACCTCGTGTAAATTGGGACTATGAAACCAGAATGGCGTATGGAGTCTTAAGGACGCAGAGGAGTCACCTTGGAATAATTCATGCGGAATTATCAGTCAAAGAAGAGGACGAAACTGTGAAGAAATGAAGCGGTCGGAACCGTGAAGGAGGTCTTGAGAACCAAAACCAGTGGACTCGCGCTGTTTCAAAATGGTAATCGGATTTCTTTGAAGTGAACGCGATAACATCCAGGAATTGACATGTGGCATTAGTGGTATTTTAACCGTGCATATGAAAGCTGGTTAAATGCTGTGGGACCGGACATTATATCGGCCCTTGGTTCATAATCAAGGTAAGAACCTTATTCAAATAATAATGGGCCATATTGAGATGAGTCTTGACATAACGCATTTGTGGAACGATAAACTATAGAGTGAAATGTTAATTTTATAATAAAAGGTTGGGCATGGTTTATAAAGGTAAGCCTTATATTTCTATTTCAATAGAAATGAGTGGAGAAAGGGAATTAAGTAAGGTTTGAACCTTGATGAGTATTATGAATATGCGGTTAAATGAAAATATGGGACTTTAAACTTTTATGTGATTTGTTTAAAGGATAAAGACCATAGAGTTGGAATCACAGGTGGATATGATTCACGATTATTAAGTGGGGTTTTATAACCATGTATTAAAAGTTGAAGAAGTCTTTTGTGAAGATTTAAATGATAAGCTTCCGCATTAATAATTTGCAGCTTGTGAATGATTTGGTCTAGAAATGACAATACATTTGTATATGTATTTGTAAAGGATGAGCTTCCGAAATTTGGGTTAGATCAAATCTGAGAATAAAATTGAGTTGAAAATGGAAGATGCATACTTATATGCACCAGAGAGTGAGAATGTGGGTTTAGCAGCACTTAGGCAGCTATTAAGCACCCTTAATGGAGCAAGGGGATGCCAAGAACACCAAGAGAGGACTTATATATGTGGAGAAATTAATTTATTTGTGTGGAATTGTAGCAAAAGATTCAAGTATGACTAGAATTAGAAGGTGTCCATAAGGGCTAGACATTGCACACCCTTGAAAAATTAAATATAGAATGAGGAGGAGCCTCATTTCTCACTAACCCAAGAGAAATTCATCATATGTGGAGAGCTTCTAAATTCTAAGGTAGCCCCAGCTAAGAGAGGACAAGGCTGAAGGTGAAATGGATTGGTTTGTCGGTCTTCTTGTGTTTAGTATAGATCTAAGTAGGACAAAGAGGCTAGTCACAAGCTTCAGGGACTGAAATGTGTATGGATTGGGTTTATTCTTCTTGAGAGGCAGGGCCAAAAATTTATGTAAGCTTACAGGTGGGACTGAGCCATAGATTAGGGTTGGTATGTGGTCAAGAAGGTGCTATATCAACATCCTAAAGAGGCTTAAGTGACATCACATGAAGGGAATTCTATTAGAGAGGGATGACAAAGTTTTTAGGTATAGTTAAGGGGAGGTATGGTTCCTTAACTAGGCCAAAAAACTTTAGTTTTGAAATTGCACAATTTTATGATCAACAACATAGGAAGGTGTCCTTAAATCATAGGTAAGTTTTCTCCTCAGTTGATGTTTTTGTTAAGTGTTTGAGGGTCCTAGTTTGGAAATTTTTGTTTGGGAATCTCAAGAATATATTGGAGGGTTGTAGGAATATGTCATGTGTGCCCTAGGTGTAGGGATTAAGAAGGAAATTAATCCTACTAGAAGAGGCAGAAGTGTGGAGGTCAAGGGTTGTCAAGCTAGTTTCTTCTTTGGGTAGTGATGTTGCACATCCGAGATATGAGGCATACACACGTGTTGTGTTTGACCCAAGAGGATGAGTGATTGTAGAGCTGAGTTGCGGTAATGATGGATTGTGTTTGACTATAGCTCATAATGACCTTATAGGACATGAGATCATTAGCAGTGTGAGACATTGGATATTATTGAGAAATCTAGGGGCAGTAAGATGAGTGATTTCTCTTGATTTGATAGCTGCTTGTGATGTCTTTTAAATTTTCTTAATTAGATTATTCTTAAATTTGATTGTTATTGTGTTCCTTTCATCAAATAATTACTAAAACATAAAGAACAATGAGACAAGAGGACACAAGATATAAGTGATCAACTAGGACCAAAGCCTCTCCAAATGAGAGGAAAACCCACAAGAATTTTTCTCTTCTTATAGAACTTCAATTGATGAATTCCAGACCTATGACCATTGACCAAAAACTCCTCCACGACCAAGTCACAATTCTTCTTGAAAAATTCACTTCTAGCAAAGTCAACCCAAGTCTCTTACCTTCAAGTCTATCTTCACTTCAAAATCTTGAACTTGCACCTTGACTGTGATTTCCGGCCCTTCCTGTAGTAACCATGGGTTGCATATGTGACAAAAATATGGTGAAGATAGCTTCTCTTCTCTTTCGCTTGGGTAGCAGTCCTTTCTTTAATAACCCGACTTGAGTATGAGTACTTCTTCCACCCTTCTCTTGGATTCTTGACTGACTGTGATTTTTATTTGTTGTAGGTGATATGATTCCCTAGTTGGAACCCGCATGTCTAAGATATTTCCCATAAAAAGACCTTAAAAAATACTGGCTTCTTCCTTGTCTTATCCTCTGCTATCTTCGCTATCTTCTGCACTTTATATCGAGCTTCTATTGTATGCTTGAATGCTTGAATAGGCTTCTTCTAGAGTCTCAATAGTCTGACTTGATCTTCTTATGCAAGTCAACTTGCATTCCTTTGAAGGAAAAATTGAAGTGACATTGTGACAAGGTATTGGAGGGCTTTCTCGACATATTTGACTATACAAAATTTTTCTTTACAAGATGTAACATGCCCAAATGGGTCTTCCATACATGAAAATGACTCAAATGACTTTATGACAAACCTAGAAGCACTCAATGGGTTCTTGACCTAAGAATAAATTTTCCTTGTGCATGAAACCCATGCCTCAAGAACATCAATAATAAATTTAAGTTTTCTCTTTTCATTAAATAAATTAGATCATTATTACATATGTCAATATGAAGACCGAACCTAGTTACATATTTCAACACTCCCTCTTAACTAGGGAGGTATTCATAATCCATAAAAGGTACTTATACATTCTCAATTTGAATAATTCTCATAAGAAGAGTCAAAATGGTCACCCATCTGTTTAGCATCATATCAACCAACATTGTCACGTCATAGTAAGGCCTTGACTAACAACTCTATCTCTCCACAAGATCAAAGCACAATGTTGGTGAGAAAAATGACCGATAGAAACCATCATCGTTGTCTCTCAAGGCACATACCCCACCTAGGTGTTCACAGGGTATGTCCTTCTAGGACTTTTCTTATGTTGGATCCCCAGTAATCAAAGAATATCATTCCTCTTCGACTACTCTTATCTTGGGTTCCCTACCACATCCTCAAAGAGTATAGGATACTATATTCTTACCTAATCCTATATTATTTCTTCACAATATGAATAAAAGAATGATGTGTCTCTCTCTCCCCCTTAGACAAGGAAGATATATCCATTCCTATATAGGAATGTACCCAAGCTCCCTCTTATCTAGGAAATTTTCCAAGCTCCCTCTTTACTAGGGACTTGTTTTCAGCATCCTACTTGTTCTTCGGTGGAGATCATAATACCTTTAGCTTCTTGAAAATCTTCTCCTTCCAATGTCAAGAATTTCATCTTCATCATTATGGAGTCTTCATATTTTTGGGTTTCTTCGTAGGGAATTTTCCATCCATCACTTTCATTCATGAATAATATCAGTCATGCCATCCTTTTCTTCATCAGAAAGTGATATTCTAATCCACATCTGGATTTTCTTCATACAACTACCTCTTCCAAATCATTCAATCACATGAGTGATAGTTGTAGGTAACATCTACAAATCTCTTTTGTTATCCTTGTATCAATCCATCAATATGTTTTTCAAAAATAAAAAAATGAACATCAATTTAAAGTTACCTTTTGTGATGGGCTTTCATCATGAAATCTTGCTTGTGTCATCAACATCTTGCACATTCATAAGAACATATCCAAGAATTTAAATTTCAAGGGTCTCCTTTCTTTACAGACCTTATCAGGGTCTTCATACCTTCTCTATGGAGATATCATGGCCAATTCTTCTAGTCATCAGATGTTGATTTCATTTTCCACATGGCCATAGTTTCACTTTTCACGTTCTCTTCTTTCCTTTTTCACATATTTCTCCCCAAGAATTTTCATCCATAGTTCCTTCATCTTTGTGAACCACCTCATATTCCATATGAGGACATATTATGTTTATTTCATCTATTCAAAACGTTAACCATGCCTTCATGTATATTTCCAAGCGAAGAGATCCATTTTCCTTGATCATGCTCATGAGATAGAGCATTTAGCCATGCAACCATATGACAACTTGACTTAACCAAAATACATGCATACATGCCTATTTCCTTATTTTGGTCATATGGAATTCCTTCGGGAACTTCCTTTCCTTGCTTTAAATTTCTGCATTTTTATGTCACCATACCATCATCCTTTCTAAACCATGAATCCCATACAATGTGGAAATCTTAGCGAGACACTTGATTTTCCCAAGAGAGGTGAACCTTCTAATGAATATTTTCATAGAGGATCTTGACTATCCTCATCCTAAAAATGCTCCTTTCTAATGATGATGATGTATGCTGAACTATATGCTAGATGACTTTCTTCTACCCATAAATAATGCTTTTAATGAGGTTACAAGGAGCTACTTCCTTCTTACGATTATTTCTATAGAATTATATTTCAGATATCTTTAAAGCTCTTATAATGATGTCATGAGCTCTTGATTCAATGGTATGCTTATAGTATGATTATATCTTCTACTAAGATGCATCTTGTCATTTTTCTTCTCTTTTTGACTGTTATGGTGAAGGTCTTTTTCACTTCCTACTTCTCTTTCTATGAACCAAGCATCCATAGTTATACAATTACATCATGAATAGTTCCCGAGGATCCAAGGGTCTCCTTCCATCATTTTTCTTAAAATAAAATCTCATCCCATTCACATTTACTTCTATTCCCTGCAATATTTATTAGCAAACACCCTAATGAAAGTATATGATACCAAAACATGATGTCAAGTTATCTTTCTAGGATTTTCATGCAATCATGAGGTCATCCTAGGGTTTTTTAAGTTCAAACCCTAGATCAGATTACTTTCCTCTTCATGTCATACTAGGGTTAAACCTTTACCCTAGAATACTAAAAAACCCTAGAGCCATATCTTCAACCCTAAAACATCTTATGATGGATCCTTAATAAAATAAGTCATACATACCTTATGGTCACTTACCTTTCTTGTGATGACTTGCAATTTTGGATGCCATCTTCATTTATCTACTTTAGGGTGTGAGGCATTATTCACTATACTCATATTGTCATTAAGAACCTTCTTTCAATTATATTATTTCATAATAGACCTTGATCATTGTCTTTGGATCGACGTCTCTTCCAATATTTAACTACAGTTTCATAGGTCTTCATTCAAGAGTTACAGGTATATCAATATTTCTCAAGAAACCTCCAACGATGGTAAAGGATCAACATTTTCTTGATGACTAGGTTGCTTTAGATACGCTTCCTTAGTTCTTCCATACTTCTTCATTTTGAATGGACCTTTCTCATAAAATTATATCCTTCTATTATACCTATTTGATCGATTCTCAAAGAACAAATGTATATGAGATTGGTGACTGCATTCTTTTGTGCCACAGGGACTCAGACACCTTAGAATTGAACTTACAAATTAGAGTACAATAGTTAAGTCACAAGGATATGTCTTGAAGATGGGATTTATGATATCACAGAGATGGAGTGATTTGTGCTTCATATTTTTCAACAAGCTTGTATTTCTAACTGAGTGAAATTATACTTGTATCAATATTTTACTGAGTTAAGTAGTATGCCCAGAACAAGATAATATCTTGGGATCCTTATTGTCACAATGAATTCTGACCATACCTCCTTTTGGAATTTCCTTTATCAAAATTTTCTAGGATATATTAGTTCTTGAATGGAGAAAATAATTATACTTACCTTAAGTTCTGTGGATGCTACTATAGGTATGAATTCTTCGAATGGTGAAAACAATCCTTCTCTTTGATGCCCAAAATCTCACTTTTCTTGCCAAAATTCTTGACCTTCCTATGGTGGATGAATTAGGTCTTTGGCCTCCTTGATATAGGGATCAAAAAATTCCTTTATATATATATATATATATATATATATATATATATATATATATATATATATATATATGCATGCCTAAGGTTCTTATCTCATGGAATATAGCTCAAAATTTCACTTCACCTTGTAATGGAATCGACCTTCAAAAGATCTTGATGGTATACTTCTTCGTTGCCTATGTTTTGGATCCAGTAAAAGAATTGAGCCCAGACTTTGATCAAGTCTTCTTGATGATTTTCTTGAAATCGGCCCTTGTGTTTCCCTTATTGAAGAATCGATGCCCTCTTTGATGCCTTGACCTTTCTTGATACTTATTCTGATAGTTATTCTTCAATATTCCTTTCCTTGTCTTGTTATCGTAACTTTGAAAGCATATTGAGAAATCCAGGGGAAACAAGCTGCATGATTTCTCTTACTTTGATAACTACTTGTGATGAATTTTTACTTTTATTAATTAGATTATTCTTTAACTTGATTATTATTGTGTTCCTTTCATCAAATAGTTACAAAAACATAAAGAAAAATGAGACAAGAGGACATAAGATATAGGTGATCATCCAAGGCCAAAACCTCTCCCAATTAGAGTAAAACACACAATAATTATTCTCTTCTTATAAAACTTCAATTAATGAATTCTAAGACATATGAACCTTGACCAAAAAATCCTCCAAGACTAAGTCACAATTCTTCTTGAAAACTTGAATTCTAACAAAGTCAACCCAAGTCTCCTAACTTCAAGTCTATATTCACTTCATAAGCCCAAAGCTGCACCTTGACTATGATTTTTTTCCGTTCCTGTAGTAACCCTGGCTTTCATAAGTGACAAAACCATTGTGAAGACAACTTATCTTCTCGTTTGCTTGCGAAGCAGTCCTTTATTCAATATCTCAGCTTGATTATGAGTTCTTATCCACCCTTTTCTTAGAAAATTTATTGACTATGATTTTGATTTGTTGTGGGTGATATGATTCCCTAGCTATAGCATGCACATGTGAGAGATTTCCCATAACAGACCTCAAAAAATACTTATTATTCATTGTATTTTCCTCTCCTTTCTTCGCTATCTTCTACACTTTAGATCGAGCATCTAGTGTATGCTTGGATTCCCTTAAAGGTGGTCAACTAGCTTTGTATATATAGGTTTCTTCTAGAGTCTCAATATTCTGACTTGATCTTCTTATGCAAGTCGACTTGGATTCCCTTGAAGGTCGACTTGATGTGAAATTGTGACGAGGTCTTGGATTGTTTTCTTAACATATTTGACTATACAATTTTTTTCTTTACAAGACATAGCATTCCCAAATGGATCTTCCATACATGAAAATGACTCAATTGACTTTATGACAAACCTAGAAGCAATCAATGGGTGTTTGACCTAAAAATAAATTTTCCTTGAGCATGAAACCCATGCCTCAAGAACAATAATAATAAATTTATTTTTCTCTTTTCATTAAATACATAAAATCATGATTACATATGTCATTATGAAGACTGAACCTAGTTACATATTTCAACAAAGATCGTGTAGACTTAAAGCAAGTCTAGCTTCAGAGGGAGCAACCTTATGAAAGTTTGAGATCTTCAGGTTTTTATGATGGTGATGAGATACTTCCTAGTCTTCAAAGTAACTCCCTCACTAAGAGGGAGTGTTGAAATTGGTAGCTTGGAGGTACTCTGAACCCTAGAGTATAGGGTTGTAGAGGAATTGGCACTACAAAAGGTATTTGTGGGCTAAGAACCCAAGAGGTGGTTTTTGCACCCAAGCTTGTGGGTGTGTAAATTTGTTGATTTGACACTTGGAGATGATGGAGCATCCTTAATGGAGCAAGGGGTTTTCAGTAACACCAAGAAAGGAATTATATATATGGAGAAAATAATTTAATTATGTGTTTGTGTGGGCTTGTAGCAAAATATTCAAGTCGGCCTAGGCTAAGAAGGTGCCCATAGGGGCTAGAAGTTGCACACCCTTGAAAAAATATTAATAGAAGGAGGAGAAGCCTCATTTATCACCAACCCAAGTGCAATTCGTCATATGTGGAGAGGATCTAAATTTGGAGGGAGACATAGCTAATAGAGGACAAGGCCAAAGGTCAAAGAAACTGGTTGGTGGGTCTTCATGCATTTGGTACAAGTCTACATGTTAGAAAGAGGCTAGATGCAAGATTGAGGGACTGAAATGTGCATGGCTTGGATTTACTCTTCTTGAGAATTAGGAACAAAAATTTCTATGATATTACAAGTGGGACTGAGCCCTATATTAGGGTTGGTATGTCGTCAAGAAGGTGCTAGATCGACATCCTAAAGAGGCTTAAGTGACAGTTCAAGAAGGGAAGTCTGTTATAGAGGGACAACAAATTTTTTGGGTAGTTTTGAGGTCTACATAAGGGTTGATATAGTTCCCTAACTAGGCATAAAAACTTAAGGTCTGAATTTGCACAGGTTTGCAATTAGTAGTAGAGGAAGGTGTCCTTAAATCAGAGCTAAGCATTCTCCTAAGTTTATGTTTTTGTTAGGTGGTTAATAGTCCTAGTTTGGACAGTTTTCTTTAGGCATCTCAAGAATAGATTTGAAGGTTGTAGGAAGATGTCCTGTGTGCCTTATGTGAAATAATTAAAAAGGAAATAAGCCCGCTAGAAGAGGTAGAAGTGTGGAGGTCAAGGGTTGACTCTTTGAAGGATAAAAGAAGGCAACCAACTGGATCGTCATTTAGCCCTAAGTTGATTGTTGGAGAATGAATTTTGATAGTGATAGAGGTCAACCTCCATGCCCTAATTATTTCATCATTGAAGAATCGCAAGAAGGAAAAAGTGGGAAGAAGTCCCAAAGTGTTGTTTCTTGAAGGAGTAAGGAGTAGCAAGTGGGCAAATGAGAAGACCCTACATGTTGAACTTCTTGATGGAATATTGAGAAACTCAGGGGAGACTTGAGCTATATTAAATTACCTAAAGGAGCAGGACTCATTGATAGAGGAAGACTGGTGTCATTATGACCAGCATATTTCTTCAAGGTATGACCAAGTGGAGTTGTGAAGTGCACTACATCATCTAGTAGGTCAGTTAATATCTTATTCAGGGTACATTGGTTGTCATAGTTTTTTACACCAAACCCTAGTTTGTATTTTTCAGATCATTGATTGTGTGATGGCCATGATCCTTGGTATGAGGCCTTAGACAATTGTATTATTTATTGATAATATAACAAATTTGGGTTGAAAAATTGTAAAAAAATATCTATTTGTGCACTGGTTGATTTATTGTTATGTTTATTCTGTTGTGAAAATCAGTTTGTTGTGGCATTTGATTTGGTTGTGTCAGAGATTCTACAAACCTAACCGATATTCTATACTGTTGTGGAAATTCAACATGGTATCAAATCTACTTTGAAGGGAGAGTGAATCTGAGTGTGCACAATGAAGTAGCTCAGAGGAATATGAGATTGTCTAGATTATGGAGCAAAGGATTCAGCTGAATACATGGAGATGTGGTATTGAGCGGCTTGGCAGTGATATAGGCTAGGAGTTATGGTGGATTGGTGGTGAACCTGGTGAAAAAAAGTTTGTTGTAGGGTAGGTGTTGATCATGGACATCCTACGACTTTCCATAGATTTTTGGGACTAATCAAGTGTTGCTTTGGCATTAACGATATTTCCATGGAAAATATTGCCTCATGTGATGAATGAGATTTTGAAAATCTAGTTTCTTCTTTGGGCGGTGATGTTGCACATTCGAGATTAGAGGCATATGAACGTGTTGTGTTTGTCCCAAGAGGATGAGTGCTTGCAAATATTAGTTGAGGTAATGATGGCATGTCTCAATATGGCCTTGTAGGACATGAGAGCGATAACAATATGATCCCATGGAGATCATGTAGACTCAGAGGGATTCTAGCTTTAGGGGGAGAATCCCATTAGATAAATTTTAAGGTCTAAAATGGGCCTCCTAATTGTTAGCATAAGAAGTCACTCCTTGACTGATTAAGGAGTAAGCCTTACACATCATAGTTCATTTCAAATTTTAAAGGGGTTGTTTGAGTGGTGGGATGGCTTTCTCAAAGATTTTGAAATGATTTAATGTTCTTTAAGACTTTCATGCATTTGGCAAGCTGCGGCAAGTATAAATTGTGAGGGTAAAAGGTAGTATAGGGAGCAGAGTATACAAGTGGAAGAAGATGAATAGATGGTACCAATTTCATGAAATATTCCTATCCTAAATTAGTCACTCAACTATGATGATGGTTCTTTACACAAAATCTGTTTAGGTAAAGTAAAACAACATTCAGAAAATAGATTGCATCTATAAATTATTCCACAAATCCTTTATGAAATATTCACTGACATGTTCTATTACACACATATAACTTGCACAAAAATGAAAGTAGATAATTTATTGCTAAATCCTTTAACAACTTATTACTCAAACCTTACTAGTTGTTGCAATTCATATTTTAGAAGAAATTAACAAAGAAAAGATACACACCACACATTAGATGTTATTTGAGTTACAAAATCCTCTAGCATGAAGCAAAAAGGTTTTTTATTATATTCAATCTTTAGGTAGACTAACATCCAACCTGAAATAGTATTTATAAGTGCTATATATAGCAAGAGAGGAACCAACTCCATCTCTTCTAAAAACAAGGAAACATTAATTCTAACATAACATAGGTGTCAAACATTACAACCTTATCTCATCGAAATCTAAAAGAAAGGACAAATGGAGAAGAAAGAAGAGAATTTTTTTGGGCTGGAATGTTGAGTGTGCTGTCATGCTGCCCTTTTTCCTGTTGAATTATCTCCTTGTCTCTTGGTTCTTGAATAACCATGTATCTTCGTTTAATAATACCTCCAACAACCTCATAACCACCTCTCACCATCACTTGTATTATCCATTTGGTTATGGGTTTTTATCTATCCTTAAATGACTCGTAAAAACTTGCTGACATGTGTCAAAATTCAGTTAAAATAGTTGCTGCCGGAAATTCCGGTAAAAAACTGTAACTGCGCAAAATATGGAATGCTACCAGAAATTCCAGTAGTGCCCTGTTTCTTTTTCAAAATACACAAAAAAAGCTGAAAATTCTGTGTAGACTTGTATTCTATGACACCTAAGTTTTTGTTCAAAATTGTAACTGATAAGCAAAAAGGAATTAATACCAAAAACCTTTTTACCTTTCCTCTATGTGTGTTGCAGCTTCAACCAATTTATCTAAGTTAGTTTTACTGTCAGCATTTGATGTTTTGGATCTGGTTTCTCTTGTAGTTTCCTCCTTGATAGGGTCTTTGTCCTCCTTAGAACCCTTTTGTGTTTTTATTCTTTTTTAGGCCTCTGAATGCTGTTATGAAGGGGTTGGGTTCTTGCTTTTCTTCATGGATTTCTCTGTCTTTGAACCTTCAGGTTTCCTTCCAACATCAATGACTTCTGTTATTAGGCTTGGCTTATGTAGAGCCTTGGATTTAAGCCTAAACTTATTTCTGTATCTTGTATGCCTCTTTTTGGTGCTAGCAAAAGGTTTAGCTTCTTCTTTCTTCTTCTTGCTGCTGATTTCATATCCACCATCCTTGAGGAGTTATTTATCTGATGGTGTAGGCTGATAATCTTTCTGCAAATTTTTCTAAATATGTGCTTCCGGAATTTCCAGTAGCACCTACGCTTTTGATTTATCTGTTGTTGCAGGCCTTCCTCTTCTGGCTCTAGTGTAGACATTAGGACACAGAGGAATTGGGGGTACTATTTTCATGGACTTGGGTTTTCTTGCTGAGGAGCTCTCCCTTTTTTTCACCTTTCTTTCAACCTTGACTATAAGAACCTTCTCTTTCTTACCTTTGGCCTTATTATGGATGTTTTCTTTTTGGGCCTTTCTCTTTGTTCTTATTTTTGTAGGCTAAGGGCCCTTGGTTGTGGAGCTGGAGGTGTAGGTGCAAGTTGGACTACCCTATAGAATAAAAAGTGGTCCCAAGTCTGGTTTCTCTTTCCCAACTCTTCTTCAACTAGAACTTTGATCAAATATTGATGATTCAAGTTATACTCAAAAACATTGGTGTGGGTATGAACCCTTGCTGACATCTTGGTTAGGATTTTCAACAACAAAAATGGCAGATTCAATGTATTTATCCCTTAAATATGAAAAAGAAACGTCATGTGATAGAGGAATACAATTGTATACCTCCTTTCACATGTGAGGTATATCTTGATAAGCTTGATAGATTCTACCCAGTCATTCTTAAGGTAGCTGCTTGGAATTCCTTTTGCCCAATTTGGATCTCTGTGACCATATTTGAGGAAGTTATTGAGATCTCCTCCTATAATAACCTGTCCTTTTAACCACCTTTCTCATTCTTGGGGAAAGTTAAAGGCTTCAGCAATGGAGTCTTTAGAAACCTACAAAGTGAGGCCATAAAATTTAGCCTCCTATCCATTAAAAGAGTTAGCAAATTCTTGGGATACTCCTGAGTTAGAGCTCCCTAACTTGGTTCAAAGAGGATACCAGCCTGACTGCATAAAAAAAATTCTTACCCTCGAATTGGCATCAACCAAATCTGTACCTTGTGCCTCTATTCAATTTATATTACTACCTGTTTTAGTCATCTTCAGAAAAATAAATGCCTATGTCTCCTGCAACTGATAGGTGGCAAAGTAGGAAAATTTTTACCTTATAGGTGTGGCCTGTATTCACCTCTGGAATCTTGTTTGAAATCCAGACTCCTTCTTGAACTATGACCCTAAGAAAATTCAAATCCCATCAATTAAAAATTTGAATGACATAATTCTTGTTTTTTAGGTGGTTTTAAAACTAAAACTTGGTCCATCACCCCATGCAAATCATCCTCCATCATTGAAAATATTTTTCACCATGATATGTACCATATGACACACAATCACCACCTTCATTTGGCTGCATTTTCTGTATGGGAGCTCCAAATGTCTTATGGCAAGTGTGTTTATGACTTGAAGTCACCTCTGCAATCTTTGTTGTTGATTGGCCGGAATTTCCAATAGCACTACTGTGCAGCCAACCAAACAGTTATTGAATGTGGTGTAATCACCACGATCTCTTTGATTTAGAAAATCATGTACCTAAATACATGGATGACTAACTTGGCGTTGAGAGGCATGACGAGTAATGGTTCAGTCAATAACTGCGGATGACACATGTGGCTCAACGTATATAATGACTTGAATTTAGCTAACTGACTGTAATACGACACCTATCATTAGATCTAAAAAGATTAAAAAATATTTGATGCGTATAATCACAATGACACGTGGTATAACTAAAGCGGATGTGATTTTTCATTTTATTTAAAAAAAAAGAGTATGGTTTCGGAAATTCCTGTAGCATCGAAACAAAAATAAAAAATATAGACACAGGGAAATAATAGACTATCTGAAAGGCTAAAAACTGGTGCTTCCGGAAATTCTAGTAGCAACAATTTTTTTTTTAAAATTTTGAATTTTTTTTGAAGTTTAATCCTAAATATAAAACTATGGAATGGACTCATGACTTAGCAAAGAACTGTGCTAAGAATAATTAATATTATAAAATAATAGTGGAAATACTAAAATGACATTAGATTACATCATCAAATGTTATAAGGAAAAATAAAAAAACTACTTTTTCAACTTATCTCCCTATAGTTTTACTGAAATTTCTAGTGGGAGCACTCGTTGGATGCAAAATTCAATTCCTCATATAAGGAGTACCCATGTTGCATACTTTTGATGGGCCCTGCTACATGAGAAATGAAAAATACATGAAAACACATTTTTCATGTATTTCTCAATTTTCGTGTAGCAAGGCCCATTAAAAGTATGCAACATGGGTATTGCTTGGAAGAGGAATTAAATTCAACATCCAATGAGTGCTTCTGCTTGAAATGTGAGTAAAAAAGTAGATAGATAAGTTGAAAATATGAATTGAAAATGTAGTTTTTTTATTTTTTTATTTTTTATCTTTTTTCTTTTTTACTCCAAAAACGGTGAATCATTCCCCATGGTTGACATCATCATATTGAATCCTATTGGTTCTTATAAAGTTTATTTTGGTTTTACATTTTTGTTTTGAAGCCTATTTATTACCTCAAAATTTCACTAATGTTATGAAAGTTTGAGATCTTCAGGTTCTAATGATGGTGATGAGCTACTTCCTAGACTTGGAAGTACCTCCCTTGCTAAGAGGGAGTGTTGAGATTGGTAACTTGGGAGGTACTCCAAGCCCTAGGGTACATGGTTGTGGAGAAATTTGCACCACAAAGGGCTTTGTGGGTTAAGAACCCAAGAGATGGGTTTTGCATCAAAGCTTATGAGTGTGAAAATTTGTTGATTTGACACTTGGAGATGATGGAGCGCCCTTAATCGAGCAAGGGGTTGCCAAGAACACCAAGAGAGGAATTATAGAAGTGGAGAAATTAATTTCTTTGTGTGTTTGTGCAAACTTGTAGCAAAATATTCAAATTGGCCTAGACTTAGAAGGTGCCCACAAGGGTTGGAAACTGCACACCCTTGAAAACATATAAATAGAAGGAGGAGGAGCCGCATTTTTGACCAACCCAAGTGATTCATCATATGTGGAGAGAATATTAAGTCTCACGTAGCCGTAGCTAAGAGAGGAAAAGTTAGAAGGTGAAATAGATTAGTTTGTGGGTTTTCTTGTGTTTGGTACATGTATGAGTAGGAGCAAGAGGCTAGTCACATGCTTGAGGGGGTGAATTATGCATGGATTGGGCTAATTCTTCTTGCGAGGCAGGGTAAAAAATTTCTATGATATTACAGGTGGGACTGAGCGCAAGATTAGGATTTGTTTATGGTAAAGAAGGAGCTAGATTAGCATCCTAAAGAGGCCTAAGTGATAATGTAAGAAGTGAAGTCCATTAAAGAGGGTCAATGAAGATTTTGGGTAGTTTTGAGGTCTAGTTAAGGGCTAGTCTGGTGCCCTAACTAGGTCGTGGAACTTTAGGTATGAATTTGTATAGGTCCATGATTAGTAGTAGAGGAAGGTGTCCTTAAACCAGAGGTAAGTGTTCTCTTAAGTTGATGTTTTTGCTAGGTGGTTGAGAGTCCTAGTTTGGATATTTCTGTTTGGGAATCTCAAGAATGGATTGGAGGGTTGTGGGAAGATGACTTGTGTTCCCTAAGTGCAGTAATTAAGAAGGAAATTAAGCTTTTTCGAAGAGGAAGAAGTGTGGATGTCAAAGGTTGGCTCTTTGAAGGATAAAAGAAGGCATCCAAGTGGACCATTATTCAGCCCTAAGTTGACTGTTGGAGAATGAATTTTGACAATGATAGAGGGTAGCCTCCATTCCCTAATTATAACATCATTGAAGTAGCACAAGAAGGAGGAAGTGAGAAGAAGTCCTAAAGTGTTGTTTCTTGAAGGAATAAGGAGAATCAAGTGTACGGATGAGAATGCCCTATGTGTTGGACTTCTTGATGGACTAAGGAGCAACTAGAGGGCAGATTGGACCCATGTTCAGTGACCTAAAGGATCAAAACTCATTGATAGAGGAAAATTGGTTTTTTTTGCATATTTGGAGTAGAAGGACCAACAGATGTGTTCAGGGTACGACCAAGTGAAGTTGTGAAGTGCACTGCATCAGCTAGTAGGCCAGTTGTTATTTTTTTAGGGTAGATTGGTTTCCATAGTTTTTTACACCAAACCATATTTTGTATTCTTGTATTAGTGATTTTATGAGGGACATGTTCCCTGGTATGGGATCCCTAAGAAATTGTATTATTGATTGATAATATAATGAAGTTAGGTTGAAAAATTGTAAAAAATTGTTTATTTGTGCACTGGTTGATTTACTGTTGTGTTTATTCTTCTATGCAAAGTAGTTTATTGTGGATTTTGAGTTGGTAATGTCATATATTCTGAGACCCTAACTTAGATTCTCTAGTTTCGTGTAAATTCAACATGGGATTAGATGCAAGGGGAAATTTATAAAAAGGGATCTCCCCGCCTCAAGAAGGGGGATGGCATTATTTTCTCCCGAACTTGTGCATCTGTACTTTTTCAGCATTAATGCAAGATTCAACAAATTCACAAATCATTTTATGAAATATTGCATTATTTGTAGGTTGTGATTTTTTGCTCCAGCTCCATGCTAAGGAGGAAGGTCCATCCTCTTTAGTAGGAATAGTTGTAACTGTATAAAGTAGCATAATTGTTTGTTTCATTAGCTTGTGGCCTACGAGTTTTTGCGATCGAAATCAATTGTTGTTAATCATTATTGGTTACATGATTTCTTGAATACATGTCTTTATTACTCAACTGTGTTAAAAATCAATTAACAAAGAAATGAAACACATAAAATATTTTGGAAACACAAACACATAAACACATAAACCAAGAGAGACACATATATACATGGTTCACCAAATTTGTAGCTACGTCCACATAGAAATAACCAGTCCTTCATTTTACATTGTAAAGAAAAATTAAGAGATACAACTGACATCGGATTCATTGTAATTTCCTCTTTTCTCTCACACAGTCTCCTCTCTCTTCCTCGCTCAGAATAATAATACAAAGCCACAATACAATTCCCTCATATAAACTGAGGGTTACCTTCTAGGGAAAATAACCCTAAATTAACATAACTTATACCGTTAGATCATCCCCCTTGGAACCCCCCACACGGAAGTTATGTAGATGGAATTTATGCCCCCTTAGGAACAGGGGTCCAACATGACTAAAACAAAAAACTTTTGAACAACCAGCAAGATAATCAGGCTCCACACCCAACAATATCTCACATGGAGACTAATTATATAAACTCCATCATCGCTTCACTTGTTGGAAAATGAATCCACTTGGACCTGGTTATTTCTCATCTTCATCACCATTCTTGAAGGCCAAGTGAAACTGATAAAAATCACAATTTCTCCCTCGTTACAACCCTTGTCAACATATCTACAAGATTTTGGCTAGTGTGTATCTTTTCGAGCTTCAATTGTCTATCTTCCAAAACTAACCGTATGAAATGGTGCTTGAGTTGTATATGTTTAGTCTTGGAATTAAATGTTGAGTTCTTGCAAGATGAATGGAACTCTAGTTGTCACTCTATAACTTGCTCATCTCCTGCTTCTTGCCCAATTCATCCATAAAAATTTATAACCAAATCATTTATTTACTATCCTTTGTAGCAACACCATACTCTGCTTCCGTTGTTGAAAGTGCAACAATGTTTTGCAATTTTGAAACCAAACTGATAGTTGTTCCACCTACAATAAACACATACCCTGTGGTGCTCCTCTTGTTATCTCTATCACTTGCCATATTTGTATGAACATATACATGTAGAGAAATGTTTGAAAAACCAAAGAATAATGCTTTATTCGTGGTAGCTCTCAAATACTTGAGAATCCACTTCACTTATATCCATGCTCTTTTCCTAGATTGTTCATATACCTGCTTACAACTTGCACTACATGTGCAATATTAGGCCTTGTGAAGACAATTGCATACATTAATATTTCAATGGATAATTCATATGGAACTTTACACATATAATCCATCTCTTCCTGAGTCTTGGGACACATCTCCTTACTTAGTTTGAAATGGCTAGCCAAAGGTGTACAATTAGTTTTTCATTTTGCATATTAAATATTTCCAACACCTTTTCTATGCACTCACTTTGAGATAATGTTAATTTTCAGTTTTTCCTGTCTAGTGATTCTCATACCAAGGATTTGTTTTGTAACACCCAAATACTTCATTGCAAATGAATTTTCCAACTTTCCTTTGAGCAAATTTATTTTCCTACATGTTAGACCCTTAAACAAGCATGTCATCTACATACAATAGAAATATAATATAGTTTCCATCATTTTTCCTTTTAAGATAAAAAAAATGATCAGAGTGACATCCAGTATAACATTGTTCAAACATAAACCTATCAAATTTTAGATACCATTTCCTTGTAGCCTCTTTTAAGCCATACTCTCTTCTTCAATTTACACACTAATTTCTCCTTCCCTTTGACCTCATACCCTTGTGGTTGTTGCATATATATTTCTTCCTCCAAATCCCCATGGAGAAGGTTTTTTTTACATATAATTTCTCAAAGATGAAAATATTTTGTTTCCACTAGACTTAAAATAGTTCTAATTAAAGTCATTTTAACAAGAGGAGAAAAAAATTCATCAAAGTTCATACCTTTATTTTGTGTAAACCCCTTCACCACAAGTCTAGCCTTATACCTTTATTTACCTCCATATTCTTCCTTCAACATGTAAAACCATTTAATATTCAATGTTGTTTTACATGCACGCAACTTGACTAAGTCCCAAGTTTTGTTATGCATCAAGGAGTCCATTTATTCTTCCATGGATTGCTCCCCCTTATTCCTAGTTTCTACCTACATTGTTTCTTCATATCTTTCTAGTTCACCAGAATTAGTTAACAATACATAGTATAGTGAAGGAGAGTATAGTTCAGAGGGTCTACTTATCATGGTATATCTTCTAACACCAATTTTAGATGTTTTTTGTTTTGGTTGTTGATCATTACGATTTTCAAGAACCTTTACTTTTTATGTGATCTCATCAAGCATTGTGTATTTTTTTTTTCTTTTTCATGCTTCTTTCCCTGCATTTGATCCTTATACAACACCTTTTCATTGAATATGATAGATCTGTTCGTAATTATTTTGTTATTTTCATAATCATATAAGCGATCACCAAATCATTAACACCATATCCAATAAAGGTACATTTCTTTGATTTTTCCTCAAAAATTGTTCTATTTTCTTTATTAATGTGGACAAAGGCTTCACAACCAAAAGTATTTAAAAATGAGTAGTTTACCCTTTTACATGTCCATGCCTCCTCTAGAATACCACCATCCAAGGAACTTGAAGGCCCTATGTTTATTAGATAAATGACAATATCTACATCATCTATCGAAAATTGTAAGGCAAATCCTACAGGAAATCTCATGCACCTTACACGCTCTATGATTATCTTGTTCATCCTTTCTAACACACCATTTTCCTATGGTGTTGCTAGAATTATCTTCTCTATTTGAATTCCATTCCCTGAACAATAGTTATCAAACTATTTTTTGTAGTATTCACCTCCATTATCTTATCTAAGTTACTTCAAATTCTTTCTAGTCTCATTCTCAACCAAAACTTTCCATTTATTGAAAGTATCAAATACATCATATTTATTTCGAATAAATTAAATCTAGTTTTTCCTAGTTGCATCATCAATAAAAGTAACATAAAAGTGAGAGACACTAAGAGATGATACCTAAGCATGTCCCCTAACATTTGTATGCACAAGCTCTACTTTTTTGCTCTTCTTTTCCTTCCCAGCTCTAAGAAATCTGACTCTCTTTTGTTTTCGATAAACATAATTTTCACAAAAATCCAAATCAACATGCTTCAAACTTGGCAACAAATTTCTTGAGTGAAGAATTTACAACCCTTTCTCACTCATGTGCCCAAGCCTATGATGCCACCATGTCATGTTTTCTCCTGTGAAGGTTAAAGCATTAACATAATTAGAAATACCATTGCATAAATACAATGTACAAACCTTTTCTCCTTTTTCTATTACCAAGGCTCCTTTAGTGACCTTCCAAGTTTTTTCTGTAAAAGTAGTTACATAGCCTTCACCTCCTAATTGCCATGTTGAAATTAGATTTTTATTTAGATACAAAACACACCTTACCTCCTTTAATATCCGACGGTTTCCATTATATTTCTTTATAAAAACCTTACCCATTCCATTAATTTTAAAAGGTTTATCATCACCCAGACGAACCGATCCAAAATATCCTTAAACATAGTCATGAAAATGTTTCCTATCAGGTGTGCCATGGAATGAGGCCCTTGAATATACTACCAAGGAATCAATAATATTCTTTAATGAAATAATCAAAGCATATTGCAACACATCACCTATCACATTCGCTTCATGATTTTTCTATTGTTGTCCATCTCCTTTTCCTTTTCAAGACTTACATTCTTTCTTAAGGTGTCCATTATTCCCACATTCCCAACACACTATCCTCGATCTATACTTGTTTATTAATTTACTTGACTTACTGTGATGTCTTGGGCTATATCCTCTTTCCATTTTTCTTCCCCTAGTCTTTACAGTCAAAGCGTTACCTGATGCCTCACCTAAGATTTTCTTCACATTTCCTCGCTAAAGATAGAACCAACAACATCATCAAAATTTAAAGTACTAGGTACATAGGAAGAGTTACTAATAGCCATAACTAAGTCATTCCAAATTTTTGGAAATGAGCACAGAAATAATAGATCCATAACTTCATCATCAAAATTTACCCCTACAGAACTTAAATCGCGGGTAACTGTGTTAAATTCATTTAAATGATCAACAACATATCCACCATTTGACATTTTAATATTAAATAGATGCTTCATAATAAATACCTTATTTGAGGCCAAGTTTTTTTCATTTATTTTTTCCAATGTCTTCATTAAACCTTATATTTTCGTTTCCTATGAAATGTTGCATGTCACCGATGCTACCAGACAGAGTGTTGGGCCAGAATTGTGAATTACGAATAAATCACACTTCCCTAGACAGGTGCTCTTCTAGAAAAATAGGTGAAAGACTATACGACTATTTCTCCTAACTCAGAATAGATACACAAAGAGGATTGGAGGCTTACTTGTTCAGTCGCTTCCAAATGGCTCCTTCTGTCACTTCCGTTGTAGCTTCAAATTCAAGCGGTTTTTGAGCTGAATGCTTCCTGCAAGAAAGAACAATAAAACAACAGAAGATGCAATAATATAGATATATATTCAAGCTAGTTAGCTAAATCATTAAAGCATAAACCATATACATCAACTAAGATCTTACAATATATAAAATCAAAGCCAATACAGATGCATATAGGGAAGAATAAGCAATACTCTTTATTGATGATAGAAGGAGAGGTTACAACCTAGTGACTAATTTGAAGTGATCTTCCAGCAACGCTCCCAGGCCTCATCACAGTATAAATCTCTCTAGCAGCAGCTTCACAAATCTAGCTCTCAATTGAAAATTCTCTAGCATTTCTCTACTCAAATTATTCGTTCTCAAGCACTTAGATTTGTGCTCAATTTATAGATGAACTGTAGGTAGTTTTGCAATCAATAAATTTCCAAAAATAGGCAAGACATGTTTCCAGTCATGTAGATGTCAAATGGAAACTTGGATCCGAAGCTTGACACATGTGAACTCTTCTAGAAGGCATTGGCCAAGTGGAGATTCCGGAACAATGAGAATTTCGCTCCCAATGTGACCAACGCACCTGTGAATGTCGGGAAGTGCTTTGCAGAGCAACCTTGCATGGGGCTACCTGCATATGCTACGCACTTAGGCCCCTTAGAGCCTACATTGGTGAGCTCTCATATGCTATATAATAAGCTTCAAACCATGGAAACCTTTGCTTGATGAAAGTCTTGCTTGATTTGTCTTATTTCTTGTCTTAGGGCATGTAGCAACTGAAATGATAGGGAATGATAAACCCTTGATCATTGGTCCTGGAGATGATGCCCAGTTAACTAGGTCATTGGGAATGGTGCCCAAATTGACCTATAACAATTTGTTGGGCCAGAATTGTGAATTACGAATAAATCACGCTTCCCTAGACAGGTGATAGTCTAGAACAACAGGTGAAAGACTATACGACTATTTCTCCTAACTCAGAATAGATACACAGAGAGGATTGGAGGCTTACTTGTTCAGTCGCTTCCAAATGGCTCCTTCTTTCACTTCTGTTGCAGCTTCAAATTCAAGCGGTTTGTGAGCTGAATGCTTCCTGTAAGAAAGAACACTGAAACAACTTGAATTTGAAGCTGCAACGGAAGCGACAGAAGGAGCCATTTGGAAGAAACTGAACAAGTAAGCCTCCAATCCTCTCTGTGTATCTATTCTAAGTTAGGAGAAATAGTCGTATAGTATTTCACCTATTGTTCTAGATTAGCACCTGTCTAGGGAAGCGGGATTTATCCGTAATTCACAATTCTAGCCCAACACAGAGTCGTATTGCTCCTAGTGCATTTATGTCGAGAAGATCACATTATTCCTTTAACACACTCATTGGATTATTTTATTTTCTGCTCAATGGCAGGTATAGATATTTTTTATACATATAATCTTCCACCTACATATTCCATAGCTGGTAGTTTTTACATTAAATTTCTGGACCCTAAATGTTGAAATGGCACCCTAAAGCATGGATTTTGATTTAATTTTCCCTTAATTAAATTGGAACAAAAATTGTAATTTCATCTCATAACAACTTGTATTAGTTAACTAAGTTAGAATGATCGAGTTAGCTTATGAAATTCGAGTTGAGGGTCTAAGAGGATGCATGTAGAGTGATTCCATTATTTAAGGGGGTCAAGTTGCAATTATGCATGAGTTGTAATTATTTAACTCAAGAAATTGAGTTAAAATCAATTTGACTAGTACTAACTGAGTGCTGAGATAGACATAGGTCTCGTGAATTAAATCTGATTTAATTCACAATGAATGATCAATCAGTTAATTGGTAATTCACTATAAATAGTTGTTGCATGTCAATTCTGAGGAATACGCAGTTGAGACGGAGGTTAAAGGGAAGATAATTATCAGTTGTATAATTAGAAAATTGCACAGGTCAGTTATAGAGTCAAATGGAGGCCCTTGATGCATTACACAATAAATTGGATAGATTTTCCTATTTAATAGCGATTTAATTCCTCAAGGAATGCGTGAGCAAGGTAGGTTGAGCAGAGGCAAAGAATTGGATAAGTACTTGGTTTATTTTTCCTATATTAGAGTGAGACAGTTGGCAGAGTGTAGGAGTTCTCTTGTGAGAGAAAGCATTGTATTGTTTCATGATCCTTGACTTTATACAATATAAAAATAGTAGGGTTTTAGGCAGTGTGCTTTCCCCATATACATCTTGTGTTGTGTGATTCAATATCTTGTTTTAGTAAATTATAAGATCAGATTGAATCCCGTTATTAGATTTTATACATGGTATTAGAGCATTGAGAATCACAATAAGAAGAGCAGAATAGAGTTTGTTTTGATCAGGTTTGAATTTGGAAATTTATTCTTCGGTATCCAGCAGAAGATCAAGATGTATTTCAATGGCTTGAGACCCGAATATGCACTCGAGGGAAATTCAAATTATATTGCATGGAAGGATAGGATGTAGGAAGTGCTTGAGGACAAAATAATGAAGGATTTCATAGATTCTGATGTCTTGCAATTCGTAGCAGCAGATGCTCAAATTCTTGATGCATGGAAGAAGAATGTTGCGAAAGTGAGAAGGATCTTGTTATAGGGATTGCAAGATCATATTTTCTCGAGTCTCCATAAGAGGGTGACTCCATATGAAATGTGGAAGGCCTTGACAGATTTGTATCAGAATAGCAACGACCTCAAGAAGTTGGCGCTGAAAGACAAGCTCAGGAATATCAAAATGGAGAAGGGTGACACGATCCATAAATACATGACCAAGTTCACTCAATGTCGAGATGAGATTGGAAGAATTTGGGTCACTGTTTCCACAAATTATTTGGTGAGCCTAACTCTTCCAAGCCTTCCCAAGAGCTGGAATAGCTACTAGAACTCTGATAATAGGAGGGAGAAGCTTCCATATTGGGAGTGACTTTGGTCTGATTTGGCACAAGAAGAAATTCGACGGAGCACCATAGATGGATCCTCGTCAAAGACTAATGATGAGGGAAATTGTGCCTTGGTTAGAAAGGCGAAGAAAGGAAAATAGAAGGTGTCCCATTCCAAATCTGAGACTGGCAGGGAATGAAAGAAGCGAGACTTGTCAAAGGTGAAATGTTTCAACAATCATGAGCATGGATACTATGCCACAAACTATACACAAAAGAAGAACAACAAGAAGGCCTTTAGATGAGAAACAGGTGAAGGATTGGCTTCATAATTCGAGTTGGACTTCACCCTCATCGCATGGATGGTGTCATTAATTCTGGGATCTGTGTGGTACATGGATAGTGGAGCCTCGTTCCACATGACTGGAAAAAAAGAATTCTCCAACATCTTGGAGGATAAGGATCTCCAGATGCACATCGAGATTGGTGATGATGGGAGGTATAGTGCTACTGAGATTGGTACAGTTACTTTCTCGAGAGAGTAAGGTAAACTGCTCATACTAAAAGATGTCATGCATGTACCTTGTTTAAAGAAGATTTTGGTTTATGTTGCTATGCTGGAAGATCATAGATATGATGTGATTTTGAATGAAAGAAAGATTTTCCTTCATTAAAAATCCACGGGACAGGGGAAAAATATTGGGGTTTGAGTGAAGAACCTATAAAAAATTGATGTAAATGATTGCACAACATTGAGAAGTAAAGCAAAGAAGGTGGAAAGATGAGACATTGGTGAGTTATGGCACATGATTTTGGGCCATATACACCACAACACTTTGAGGATCATGCAACATATTTCTACAGGGCTTCTAAAGGGTACACTTGCACAGAGAAACACATGCAAAGGGTGTACTATGGGGAAGTATACAAAGGACACCTTTCATGATAAGGAAAGACAATCAGTGGAAATCCTTGAGAGAGTTCACTAAGACGTGTGTGGACCGTTCTCAATAGATTCCACAACAAAGCACATGTATTATGTGATTTTTGTTGATGATTTTTAAAGAAATTGTTGGATTTTATTCATTCAAAAGAAATATCAGACGTTCTCCAAGTTTTGTGAGTTCAAGTAACTTGTCGAGAAAGATACAAGGAATAAGGTGAAGTCTCTGAGGAGCGACAATGGTGGAGAATACATCTCTAATGAATTCAATAACTTCTGTGCCTCAGAAGGAATTTAAAGAGAATTGGTTGCACCTCATAACCCATAGTAGAATGGGGTTGCAAAAAGAAAGAACAAAACTATTGTGGGAGCATCACGAGCTATGTTGCATGATCAGGGCCTACCATTGTATATGTAGGTGGAAGCATGCAATACAAAAATATTTGTGTTGAACATAAGTACTCATTGGATACTTGGGATGAGTACACCAGATGAGGATTTTTCAGGTAAGAAATCAGATGTTTCATATTTTAAAATTTTTGGTAAATATGCCTATTTCCATGTGACCAAAGATGCGAGGAAGAAACTAGAGGCAACATCAGATTTGGGGATATTTATGGGATACATTGATACACCTCACAACTATCCGGTGTACTTTCCAGCACATCAGATGTTAGAAGAGATGTGAAGTTTGATGAAGACAATGCCATGTGTAACAGAGATTCTCGGATTATCCACAGTGTACGATGAATCATGTCGACGTTTTGAATCCCAACGTGGATCCATATTCAGGACCAATTACTTGAATGATGAAAGATTGAAAGAAGAACAAGACCAAGAATAAATAGGGAGATGAGCAGAAAAAGAGTCGACCTAATTGATTTAGTTAATTTTATATAATAATTATTTATTTACAAAAATCTTAAAAATAATTTTACTAATATTAATGTTTAAATCAATTATAATATTTTATTTATTATGATTAAGTCAATTATAATATTTTAATCAATTATGTTTAATTATAATTTTTTATTTATTAAAAATTTGTATTATCATACGTGTTAATAAATTTATTTTAATTTTAGAGGGCGCTTGAGTTGAATATAGTTGAGGAGCTCTTAGATCCAAAGGATGAACCTCAAGATGTGTAGCAACCACAAGTGGAGGAAAAGAGAGTGGTAGAAACCACTCATGTAGAGCTATCCACCAGAGATGGAAGGAAGTGGACCAGAGAGGCTGACATATTATTGCTGGATGTGAGAGATAATGTGGGAGCACCCACATCACAGTGCAGATAGAGAAGGTCCCCAGAGCAGTACACTCAATACATTGCTCTTATGAGTGAAGGTATTAATGTAGTACCATTCTATTTTGAGGAAGCAGTGAAACAGCCAGTGTGGGTTGATGCCATGGTTGAGGAGTATGACTCCATTATCAGGAAAAATGCATAGGAAGTTGTCCCAAGACTAGTGGGGAAGTTAGTGGTAGGATCCATGTGGGTCTACAAGGTGAAGCAGGAAGTAGATGGGAGTGTGGAGAAACACAAGGCTTGATTTTTGGCCAAAGGTTTCTCTCAGGTGGAGGGGATTGACTATGATGAGACTTTTGCACCAGTCGCAAGGTGCTCATCCATTATATCCATCCTTGAATTCTCAGCACAGATGGGATGGAAGATACATCAGATGGATGTAAAGATAGGATTTCTCAATTGAGATATTGAGGAATAAGTGTATATTGAGAAGCCATAAGTTTTTTATACCTTAGACAGGGAGTCACTTGTGTGCAGACTCAAGGGAGAACAATATAGGCTAAAGAAAGCACCTTGTGCTTGGTACACCATGATTAACAACTATTTCACCAAGAGTGAAGCAGATGCGAACCTATATCATATTGTGGTCGATGGTAAGATTTTTCTTGTTTTAATTTATTTTGATTATATAATACTGATAGCTGATGAGAAACTCATAAAATCTTGAATATATGATCTTGCAATAGAATTTGAGATCAAGGACATGGGGCTCTTGCATTATTTCCTTGGATTGGAAATATGGAAAAGATATGGGGAGATATTTGTATCTCAGGGAAAGTATGCCAAGGATATTCTGAGGAAGTTCCACATGGAGGGAAGCAAACCCATGGAGACTCCTCTTGCAATAAACTGGAGGAAGGAGGATGCTACTTCGGGCGAAGTAGTGGATGCTACTGTTTACAGGAAACTTGTGGGTTCACTCATGTATTTGGTGAAAACACGACCCGACATATTCTACACAATTAAAAAGTTGAGCCAAGCTATGTTTAAGCCGACCAAGCTCTTTTGGAATGCAAGAAATCATGTGTTGAGATATATCAGGGGCACTACATAGTATGGATTATGGTACAGACAGATAGAGGGAGTGAAGCTTCAAGGCTTCACCAATGTAGATTGGGCAGGGAGTCCTTCAGATAGAGCACATCAGGAGGCATATTCAGCAAAGGATCAACAAAATTTTCTTGGTACAATAGGAAAAAAAATATAAGTTTCACTCAGTTCAGCAGAGGTAGAGTACATGGTGGCCAGTCAGGCAACCGTGCGAAACCATCTAGGTGAGGAAGATACTTATTGGTTTGTTTGGTCAGCAAATGGATCTGACAGTGATACATTGTGATAACTAGAGTTGCATCAAACACTTGGTTAATCCAATATTCCATGACAGGTCAAAGCATATTGATATGCGGTATCACAATCTCAGAGATTGTGTTCAGAGGAGGATTATGTCATTAGGTTACATTCCCATGGAGGAGCAGGATGCAAACATCTTGACAAAGGCGGTGGCAAGAAGAAAATTCGAGTTCCACAAAGATAGGATCAAGGTAGAAGATAATCCCTTTATTTTTGATAGGGAGTGTTGAAATGGCACCCCAAAGCGAGGCTTCTGATTTAATTTTCCCTTAATTAAATTGGAAGGGAAATTGTAATTTCATCTCATAACAACTTGTATTAGTTAAATAAGTCAGAATGACTGAGTTATCTTAGTAAATTCGAGTTGAGGGTATAAGAGGATGCATGTAGAGTGATTCCATGATTTAAGGGGGTCCAGTTGTAGTTATTGTAATCCAAGTTGTCATTGATGGCAACAGGATGAACGAATGAACACACTTGATGACACTTGATGTAGATTGAAAGACTAGATATCATTTGATTTTGAAGTTCTCCTAATGATACTGCACAATGACACATTACTGCACTATTATTAAACACACGATGCTATACCTTCATGAATTTTCTGGGTACTATCATGATGACATGAATGTCCTACATGATGTCACTATAATTAATAAACCAAACAAAGAAGAAGCCAAGCAGTGGAAAAGGCATGTTGTCCTATTCACCTCCTACACACAAAAATTAAGGAAAGTCACAAAGAAAAATTGTTTTTACGACATTAGAGGCATCCTATCAACATGGGTCATATACCATCTTGTATATTATATTTTTCTCATTCTAATGAGCCTTTACTTGCCCCGAAACTCCCAACGGTTAATGAGATAATGAATTTTTAAAGTACAAAAAAATATATTTTTTATCTAGCTGACCTAAGTCAACATACATATGTCGGCTCTCATCTCCAACAGTCATGTCCTCTCTTTAAAGGCTGAGATCACCATAAATATAAGTCGAAACCTTCATTTTTTCGTCACAAATTCGGTGAAGATCATCACACAGAAATACAACAGTTCACAACTCGTGAATTAAGGACACCGAGAAAGGTTTTTGAAGATTTAACTGTTGGGGTATATCTATCCTAGGGTTCAGAACCTTGTAAAGAAAAGCATACCTACTGTGCCTCGACCTTTTATTAGCTGATTATTCTTCGGAGTGCAAGACAGAACCTCAGACCAGTGAGATAGGGTGGCTCAGATCATTTGCTGAAGGGACAGAAGCTTAAAATAGTTCGGACTTGTTTATGTGGTGGTATATCTGTGACATAACACCTTTGGAGCTTGGATATTTGTGACAGACCTTTCACCTGTGTTAATTCAAAGCTCGGTGTTTGGACAGTGATAAAACCTGGACTAGTGACCTGTGTTATACCTCACCACATAATTTTAGAATAGTCACCTGAAGTGTCACCTATAGTAAAGCTCGGATTGAAGAATTGGAAGATTTCAGATCTGTGATAGGAGGCTTGTTCTGAGGCTTAAAACATAGGTATTGACCTTGGATTACAACATACCTGTGGAAGATTTATAAAATAGTTCGATTCTGTGTCTCTTCTAGCTCATTTTGGAGATAGCTCAGATTAGTGTGTGACAACATTCTATGAAATTATCCTATGAAAGAACTAGAACAGTGAACCTGAAGTATAAATCAGTGTTTCTTCTGAGCTCGCTAGTGGAGGCATGAACAATCAACTTTAAAGCTTGAACTGATGATAGTTGGAGGCTTGTACAAGAAGATCTTAGACAATGGAGCATTTGGTGGTTTGAGAGTGAAGTATTAAACAGTGAAGAATTATGAATTTCAAGTAAGCACTATCCACATTCTTTATTAGAAGAAGATAAAACAAGATTGGTGTCCTTGGAGTAGGAGCGCCTAAACACAAGGTTGGTGCCTTGAGAAGATAGGGTCCAAGCCCTAGACATCAGAGCCTCGTAAAAGTCCAAGTTGGTGCTTGGCAACAGGTTGGTGCCTGTTTCATTAAAGGGCTGGTGCCCTCACTCATCTATTGTATACAATTATTTGAAAAAGTATTGAAGTTCTTATTAATCCTTAATATTATTATTATACACCTCTCTGTCTTTAATTGTGAAGAATCTAACTGACAATAATTAACAATTGAAAAGAAATACAGATTCACCCCCCTTTCAGTATTTCCAACAATTGGTTTCAGAGCTAGCTTCTTCATTATCAGCCTAACAGCTAGAAGAAGGATTCTTAGGCAAAATGAAGAACATAGAAGCAACAAGGAAACTGCCTACCTTTGATGGAACAAATTTGAATTTTTGGAAAGAGAGGATGTCCTACTATCTAATATCTCTTGGACCTGAAGTATGGCACTATGTTTTGGATGGGTACAAAGCTCCCTCCAGTCTTCCAACTGATCCAGACGAAATAAAATCCTACATTTATAATTCCAAAGCTTTAAATTCCATCACTAGTGGAATTACCGATTCCAAAATTACGAAAGTCATGAATTGTGACTTAGCCAAAGAAGTATGGGATAAGTTGGTTTCCTTATATGATGGGGACTCCAAAGTTAAGAAGGCAAAGCTTCAAACCTATAGAAGAAAATTCAAGAGTCTAAAAATGGATGATGAAGAAGATATTTCATCATACTTCCTCCGAGTAGCTGAAGTGGATAACTCTCTTAAAGGACTAGGAGAAAATATTGAAGAAAGCACTATTGTTCAAAAAATCCCGAGATCGCTTCCTGACATATTTGACTCCAAAGTAAGTGCCATAGAAGAAATGAAGGACCTAGATACTCTCAAGATGGATGAACTTCATGGAATCCTCATTTCCTATAAGATGAGGAAAGGGAGTCCAAATTTCAAAGAAGCATCTTTCAAAGCCTCAAGATCAACAAAAGAAGGCAAAGGATGGAATTACAACAATGATGAATCTGCTACTGAAAACAAATTAGCTCAATTTTTACGAAAACTAAAAAGGGGATCTAAGCTAAATGGTAAGTACCCTCTTATTTTTTTCAATTGTGGAAGAATAGTTCATTACGCTGCAAAATGTCCTCATAAACATGATAGTGATGATGAAAAGGACTCTAAAAATATGATGTACAAAAAGAAAGGGTTTAATAAGAAGAACTTTTTCTCCACACAAGATGAGTCTAATGAAGATGAATTTGTAGTCATAAAAAAGAAATCAACTAGAAATATGAGTCATCACAAAGAAAGTGATGATGAATCAGATGAGGAAAGTAACTATGTTGGAAGCAAAGAAATGTTATTCATGGCATTTATAAATGATGATGAATCAGAACTGGAAGATGAAAGAAACATGGATAGATTGCTAATGAGTGCCATTGAAGAAAATGAGATTCTACAAAAGAAGATAATTTCTCTCAAAATAGAAAGAGAGGAAGCAAAAATAAGGGAAGACTTCTTGAACAATGAGCTAAAATAGAAGGATGATATCTGTGAAAATCGTGAAGCTGAATAATATCTCTAAGAAAGGAATTAGAGAAAGTCAAAAGGAGTTGGAAAAGCTCTCTAGCTCTTGATAACATTATTAATACTAAAAAAACTCAACATGACAAGTCTGGAATTGGTTTCAAAAGAGAATCATCAAGTACAAAGAATAATGCTAGAAGTTATGCTGACGTACTCTCTTGCCATCCAAAATAAGAAAAGTCATCTCGTCAGCAGCAAAGTCCCATCTCAAAACCAAGAATTTAAGAAAGAGAAACTCCAAGGAAGAATGTTGGTTCAAGCTATGGATACTACAACAGGTATAAAACTATTTTTCTTGGGCATTGTTACAATTGTAAAAACTTCGGGCATCAAGCTAAGCATTGCAAGGCTCATAAGAATGAAGCACCAAGATTGAATGATCAAACAAACCAACTACGTGGTCCTAAAGAGCAAGGAAAAATCAAAACTTACAATTTCTTTGATCCTTTGGCTAAGTTTGATCCATCTTGCTCATTATGTGATAATTATGATCATAATGAACAAAATTTCCCTCTCAAAAGGGAAAAAGCTAAAAGTGTAAATCTCAAAACTGATAAATGTGGCCTAGCTCTATGTGCTCATAGTGGAGAAAATCATTGGTTCATGGATAGTGGAAGCTCAAGACATATGAAAGGTGACCAAAAGAATTTTATCTTATTGAATAAGAAAAATGGAAATGTATCCTTTGGAAGTGGATCCGCTAAAATCACTAGAAAAGGAACTACTACCCTTGTCACTGGACAAGGAAAGGCTCAAAATACCTTGCTGGTAGAAGGGCTCAAACACAATCTCTTAAGTGTTAGCCAGATTTGTGACCAAGGACATAATGTTGTCTTTAGTACAAAAAATTGTGAAATAAGAGACTCATCCTCAGGAGAACTTGTGGCGAAAGGAGTAAGAACGCCAGATAATGTTTACATTCTCAGTAAAATCCAAGAAGATAAATGTTACTTAAGTCAAACAAATGAAATTTGGTTATGGCACAAGCGATTGGGGCATACAAGTTTTGATAACCTAGTCAACATCAGCAAAATTAATGTAGTAAGGGACATTCCAAAAATGTGCAAGCCAAATCAAGTTGTATGTGGCCCATGCCAACATGGAAAGAAAACCAGAACTAGCCACAAAACTAAGGAGTTCTCAACATCAAAACCTCTGGAAATTATTCATGCAGATTTGTGTGGGCCAACTAGAACTCCAACTCTTCAAGGTGAAAGGTACTTTGCTCTATTTGCTAATGACTATACTAGAATGATGTGGATATATTTCATAAAATATAAATCTGAAGCATTTGAATGTTTTAAGAGTCTTAAGGCTCTCATCGAGAATGAGAAATATTCTAAGATTAAATGTTAGAACGGATAGAGGAGGAGAATTCACCTCAAAAGAATTTGATGAATTCTGTAAAGAGCATGGAATCAAAAGAGAACTCTCTACTGCTAGGACACCCCAGCAAAATGGAGTAGTTGAAAGAAGGAACCGAACCATTCAAGAAATGGCAAGGACAATGCTACTAGCACTTGCTTTGCAACCAAAATTTTGGAGAGAAGCAGTTGGGACCGCAGTTTATACCTTAAATCGAACTCAACTAAGACCAAATAATGAAAAAACTCCTTATGAATTATGGAAAGGAAGACCTGCTTCATTAAAATATTTCAAGATTTTTGGAAGCAAATGCTTCATAAAATAAATGATGACCCACCAGGAAAATTTGATTCTAGAGTTGACGAAGGAATATTTCTTGGATACTCCACTAGGAGCAAATCTTACAAATGTTACAACAATTGTCTTCGAAGAATAGTGGAAAGTATTGATGTAAAGATTGATGAAGGCCTTCCAAAAAAGAGAATTGAAGATCATGAAGTTGAGCCTTTCTTTGAACAAAGTGAAGAAGAAGAACCTGAAAAAGAAGAGGAGAATGGAGAACCTCAAAGTGAACCTTCACAAACTCCCTCTAAGATCAAGTTTATTCAAAGACATCATCTGGAAGAACAGGTCATTGGAAATATAGATGAAGGAATTCAAACTCGAAGAAGGATGATAAACACCCCAAGAAAAGATGATGTTGCTCTATTATCTTTAATAGAACCTGAAATTTTTTCTCAAGCAAGCAAAGATCCTTATTGGATAAAGGCCATGGAAGAAGAAATGTCTCAAATCGAAAAAAATGAGACTTGGGAACTGGTACCTCGCCCAAAAGATAAAAATATAATTGGAACAAAATGGGTATTAAAAAACAAGATGAATGAAGATGGACAAATCATCAGAAATAAAGCCAAACTTGTCTGCAAAGGATACTCACAAATCGAAGGAATTGAATTTGAAGAAACCTTTGCACCAGTAGCTCGAATGGAAGCCATAAGAATGTTTTTAGCATTTACTTGCTCAAAAGGATTCAATGTTTATCAAATGGATGTAAAATCAACATTCCTGAATGGAGATCTCAAGGAGGAAGTTTACATGGAGAAACCAGAAGGATTTGATCTTGCTGAAGGAAAATACCTTGTATGCAAACTAAAAAAGGCCTTGTATGGATTAAAACAAGCCCCTAGAGCATGGTATGCAAATTTGGATCACTATCTGCAACAAGAAGGTTTCAAAAAGGGAGTGGCAGGTAGCAATCTCTACATGAAGATGGACAAGGAAAAACTTCTGATCACTCTTGTTTACGTTGATGATCTAATCTTTGCTAGCAATGATGAAGAAATGAGCCATGAATTTGCTCTAAATATGTCCAAAAAATTCGAGATGTCAATGATTAGTGAGTTGTCTTACTTTCTTGGGCTACAAATATCTCAAACCTCTGCAGGCATGTTTATATCTCAAGAAAAATATCTTAAAGACATGCTTAAAAGATATGGGATGGAAGATTGTGCACCTATGAGCACACCAATGACCACAGATTGTAAATTAAGCAAAGACGATGATACCCCCCAAATAGATGCAACTCTTTATAGGTCAATAATTGGAGCTCTCCTATACTTAACTGCTACAAGACCAGATATTATGCAAGCAGTAGGAATGGTAGCAAGATTTCAGTCAAGTCCTAAACAATCCCATCTAGTAGCTGTGAAGAGAATTCTCAGATATTTGAAAGGAACGATTGATTTCGGTTTTTGGTATCCTAAGAGTTCAACTCTTATTGTGACGGCTTACTCCGATGCTGATTGGGCCGGAAGCGTGGATGATCGAAAAAGTACCAGTGGAAATGCATTCTTTATGGGAGATTGTCTTGTATCTTGGCTCAACAAAAAGCAATCATCTATATCCCTTTCTACAGCTGAAGCCGAATATATAGCTGCTGCTGATTGTTGTACACAAATTCTATGGATGAAGGAAGCCTTGAAGGATGTCAACATAGAAACTAAGCAACCAGTTACTATTTTTTGTGACAATACTAGCGCCATCAGTCTTTCAAAGAATCCGATGATGCACTCAAGGACCAAACATATTCCAATCAAATACCACTTTCTCCGTGAACAAGTTGCTGAACACAATATCAGGTTGGAATACGTCAATACCAAGGAAAAAATTGCGGATATCTTTACAAAACCCCTTCCACGAGAAGAATTTGAGTATCCTCGCCAAAAGATGGGGGTCATTGCTCTTGCATCACATTAAATCAAGCAACATGTTAGGAGTACAGTATGTTAGGGGGAGCAGCATGACAGGGGGAGCACATTGGCACCCCATTACCATTGATGTCAAGGGGGGAGAGAATAAAAGTATTTCCATCGAATGACAAAAGGGGAGATTGTTAATCCAAGTTGTCATTGATGGCAACAGGATGAACGAATGAACACACTTGATAACACTTGATGAATATTGAAAGACTAGATATCATTTGATTTTGAAGTTCTCCTAATGATGCTCCACAATGACACATTACTACACTATTATTAAATACACAATGCTAAACTTTCATGACTTTGCTGGGTACTATCATGATGACATGAATTTCCTACATGATGACACTATAATTAATAAACCAAACAAAGGAGAAGCCAAGCAGTGGAAAAGGCATTACCACAAAGAAAATATGTTTTACCACATTAGAGGCATCCTATCAACATGGGTCCTATACCATCTTGTAGAGTATATTTTTCCCGTTCTAATGAGCCTTTACTTTCCCCGAAGCTCCCAGCGGTTGATGAGATAATGAATTTTTAAAGTACAGAAAAATATATTTTTTATCTAGCCGACCTAAGTCAACATACATATGTCGGCTCTCATCTCCAAAAGTCACGTCCTCTCTTTAAAGCCCGAGATCACTATGAATATAAGTCGAAACCTTCATTTTTTCACCACAAATTCGATGAAGATCATCACACGGAAATACAACAGTTCACAACTTGTGAACTAAGGACACTGAGAAAGGTTTTTGAAGATTTAACTGTTGCGGTATATATGTCCTAGTGTTCATAACTTTGTAAAGAAAAGCATACCTACTATGCCTCAGCCTTTTATTGGCTGATTATTCTTCGGAGTGCAGGAAAGAACCTCAGACCAGTGAGATAGGGTGGCTCAGATCATTTGTTGAAGGGACAGAAGCTTAAAACAGTTTAGAATTGTTTCTATGGTGGTATATTTGTGACATAACACCTTTGGAGCTCAAATATTTGTGACAGACCTTTCACCTGTGTTAATTCAAAGCTCGGTGTTTGGACAGTGATAAAACCCAGACTAGTGACCTGTGTTATACCTCACCATAGAATTTCAGAATAGTCACCTGAAGTGTCACCTATAGTAAAGCTCGAATTGCAGAATTGGAAGATTTCAGATCTGTGATAGGAGGCTTGTTCTGAGGCTTGAAACAAAGGTATTGACCTTGGATTACAGCGGACCTATGGAAGAGTTATAACACAGTTCGATTTTGTGTCTCTTCTAGCTCATTTTGGAGATAGCTCAGATTAGTGTGTAACAACATTCTATGAAATTATCTTGTGAAAGAACTAGAACAGTGAACCTAAAGTATAAATCAATGTTTCTTCTGAGCTCACTAGTGAAGGCATGAATAGTCAACTTTAAAGCTTGAAATAATGATAGTTGGAGGCTTGTACAAGAAGATCTTGGACAGTGGAGCATTTGGTGGTTTGACAGTGAAGTATTAAACATTGAAGAATTATGAAATTCAAGTAAGTACTATCCACATTATTTATTAGAAGAAGATAAAATAGGGTTGGTGTCCTTGGAGTAGGAGCTCCTAAACACAAGGTTGGTGCCTTGAGAAGATAGGGTCGAAGCCCTAGAGGTCGGAGCCTCATCAAAGTCCAAGTTGGTGCTTGGCAACAGGTTGGTGCCTATTTCATTAAAGGGTTGGTGCCCTCACTCATTTATTGCATACAATTACTTGAAAAAGGATTGAAGTTCTTATTAATCCTTAATATTATTATTATGCACCTCTCTGTCTTTAATTGTGAAGAATCTAACTGGAAATAATTAACAATTGAAAAGAAATACTGATTCAGCCCCTGTTAGTATTTCCAACAATTATGCATGAGTTGTGATTAGTTAACTCAAGAAATTGATTTAAAATCGGTTTAACTAGTTCTAACTGAGTAATGAGCTAGAGATAGGTCTAGTGAATTAAACTTGATATAATTCACAATGAGCGATGAAATATTTAATTGATAATTCACCATAAATAGTTGGTGCATGTCAGTTATGAGGAATACCCAGTTGAGACAGAGGTTAAAGGGAAGATAACTATCATTTATATAAATAGAAAATTGTACATGTAAATTATAGAGTCAGTTGGAGGCCCTTGACACATTGCATAATCAATTGGATGGTTTTTCCTATTTAATAGGGATCTAATTCCTCAAGGAATGTGTGAGAAAGGTAGGTTGAGCAAAGACAAAGAATATAATAATTACTTGGCTGATTTTTCCTAGATTAGAGTGAGACAGTTGGTAGAGTGCAGGAGTTCTCTTGTGAGAGAAAGCATTGTATTGTTTAATGATCCTTGAATTTATACAATATAAAGATAACGGGGTTTTAGGCAGTGTGCTTTCCCCAGATACATCTTGTGCTGTGCGATTTATTGTCTCTTTCTCTTACTTGTTATGTGATTGTGTGATCGTGTTTTGTTTCCGCAAATTGTAGAAGGATTTAGTATCTTGTTTTAGTACATTATAAGATCAAATTGAACCCCACTATTATATTTTCTACACTACACCTACCATTTTCCCCCATTGCTCCCACTCAAACTAGGAACCCTTCTCTCCTGCAAGTTTATCAGCCAAATACAACTTCGACATTGTTACCAACTGTTATAAATTACTTGACGGAGCAATGAAACACATAAAATATTGCGGAAACACAAACATATAAACACATAAAACAAGAGAGACACAAATATACGTGATTCACCCAATTTGGGCTATGTCCACGGAGAAATAGCCAGTCCTTCCATTTATATTATCCAACAAAATGAAGAGATACAATGCACAACATTTTTGTTGTAATTTCATCTTCACTCTCACAAAGTATCCTATCTCTTCCTGACTCAGAATATTAATGCATAACTGCAATAAAATTCCCTCATATAAACCGATGGTTTCTTTTAGGGAAAAAAACCATAAATTAACATAACTTCTACCATCAGATCATTCGCTTAATGAGCAACCTATATTGACTATGAAATTAAAATATTTTACAAGGAAATTTTTCATCTATTTTTATCTTCAAGGGTGCTTCCCCCAAACCCCTACCAGGGGGGGGCTCATAAAATCATTGTCGCCCCCCCAGGACCCCCCTGGCGGCGATTATACTAGAAGCGTTTTTTCCCTGTTAGGAACAGAGATCCAACATGACTGAAATAAAATACTTATGAACAGTAAGAAATATAATCAAGCTCCACACCTAAAAATTGTAGCCACTGTAGGCATTTATCATATTGTATTATTACTATTATTACTTCTTGTTATTCCAGATTGTTCAGGTCTGTTATTGTTACAAAGTTTTAACTAAGTTGTTGTCAGTGATTGATGATTATTTCTTGATTACTGTTATTGATCACTGTTAGTGGTTACTATTATGTAGTGTTATTACAGGTAGTTTATACAGTTTAGTAATGTTATCCTTTATTGTTTCTTATTATTGATCATTGTTATAGGTTACTATTATGTAGTGTTATTATAGGTATCTGATACAGTTTAGTAATGTTTTCTCTCATTGTTTCCAACATAACATTATTGATGTAGTTATAGTAGTAACATATCATCCTTCTCATCGGACATGTTATGTGTAATTTGTGGATATTTTCCGATTGATTGAGGTGTTGAAATATTTTATTTATGCAAGCGAGTATTTGGTTGTGTTGGGTGACTAAGTGTTATTTATTTTCTGCAAAGATGATAGCATGTTATTTATTTTCTAGAAAGAGTGATTTAATGCTATTACTTTCTTGCAAGGATTGATTTACATTTCCATAATAGAGCGTAGAGTTATTTCATTTTTATTAAATTAAAGTTTCCAAAAGTGACATTTTAATTCCAGAAATGAGTGAAGTGTGCTTTGAATTCCTGTAAGTGTGGAACTATTTACAATGAGCACTAGGCTTTGATTGAAGTTTGTGTGGGCCTATTGGGGAAAGAATAATAGGAGAAATTATATTAGGTAATAATTAATATCATTTAATGGTTTCTACCTATACATATTGTGTGTGATAGCCTTGAAATAAAAGACCTACCCTGATTGATAATTTATGCTAAATGGATGTATTATTTTTAACAAGACAATAAATTTCCCCAATATTTTGGTGTTGTTTCCAGGGAGGTTATTAAAGGAAAAAAAACACATATGACGTTGTTTTCCTATGAAAATTAAGATATGTAAGATGCATGAATAAATAATAAGAGAAACTTCGTGCCACCAAAAATACTAACTGTGCAAGAAGAAGGGCATGAGCAGGAAGGAGAAATAAATACTTAGGACCAGTGAAATTTATTTGAGAAATAATTTCAAAAGAATAAGTATAATCATCTACCCCAAGAGTGAACCCATTACAAACATTATCTCATGAAGTATCCACTTTCAGAACAATATCTTAGAGGACAAAATCTCAAGGGTCATTTGTCTTACGATAAAAAATTTGTGAGATGGAATTATGTGAACCTTTTGTGTCAAGATCCAATACAAGAATCTTTGAATCGTTTGTATCTGTAGAAGGAGAACATTAGGAATTTTCAGAAGGATATGGGGAACATATGAATATAATTTGGAACACCGAGACCCAAGTCTAGAAAACGAGAATCCCCTAATAATTTTATTCTAGATGGAGGGAGTCTTATAAGGCATCCCGAAAACCCATCAAGAGACCCTTCACAAATAGGAAAAATTGTTAGAGGGTAGTGAGTGCATGAAGTAACTTTCTAAAACCCCTAAATTTTGTGTTGAAACCATATGGTAGATGATAGAATTACTACTTTTTAATTCCATATTGGGAACAAGCTCCAATCAAGAACATTACTTTGTCATCCCTCCCAAATTTTCATGGCATGACTAGTCAAGATTCACATACTTTTCTCTTGGAGTTAGACATCTTCTGCCAAAGTTATGACAAGAACTAAGAGGCCCAAAAACTAAAATCGCTCCCTAGTACTTTGAAGGGGATTGCTTTGGGATTGTTTATGGGACTTGGTGGTAAGTCTATCACTTGTTGGGATGGCATGAAGAAAACTTTTCTAGAAAAATATCAAGACTCTTAGTTCTAAGGGAGGAAATATCAAAGGGAGGAAATATCTAAAATGTCCTAGAAGGAAGATGAGAGTCTGGAAGATTATATCAAATTGCTCCAATATAATTTAGAAATTTTTAGGAATAGTGATTTGGATAAAGACATTTTAAAGACAATTCTAATCCGAGGAATAAGGGATAATTGTGTGGATATGTTGAACCTCATGGGAAAGGGAGACATATTAAAGGAGCCTTGTGATGATATAATCATCAAGGATTAGAAATTTAGTGTTTGATGCTTTTGTTAGAGTGAATAAATTAGCCAATGGTGGAGTAGTGTTGGAAGAAATCAATAGTTTATTCATAAATTTTAAAATTGATATTATCAGCTCTATGTGCTCTCAATTGTATATTTTTCAAGCTAAACAAAATCAAGTTGATGTTGGAAAGGCGTTAGCAATGTTATTCTTCAATTGTAGGAAGAAACATCTTCTCCATGAGTGTATTCTTAATAATGTGAAAATATGTTGTATTTGTGAGTAGGGGTATTCAATAAAGTATTTTCCATCATTGCCAAGGATAAAAGATATATTCAAAGAATCAAGTGAGGATATGGATTTGACCTATTTTATTGGCTCTAAAAATCCATGGAAAACCCGATCAACATGTATGACTTCATATGCATCATCATCTTTTAAAACTTGACTAACATGTAGAGCTCTCAGTAGGTTGCATAGCAAATATAGTATCCCACAATCCCATGGAAGTTTCTAACTGTCCTCCAATCCAATACCATACACCATGGCCATAATGACATTCTTCTTAAAGTCATCCATTCTTGCAGCCCAAGTATGCTGTGGAACCTCTTTTCCATGGAAGTTCCTTATGCTAATGCATCTTCCTATACATTAGAAACAATTTCAATTCTTGTCTAATACACCAACAAGCAATCATGCTTTGCGACCCCAAATACTTGTGCAACCTAACCCAAAACCAAACAATAAGACATTTGAACAAGTTTAAGATCATATCTTCTCCACTTACTACAGCTCCCCTGTTGAATGTAACAATATACACTTGAGATCAAGTAGAGCAGTATATTCATGAACTTCCCTTGTTATTATAAAACATGAAGAAGGAAACTCACCTCGGGAAGAGGCGGTAATTTAGAAAACACTAGGGGAACAAAACATTGAAATTGTCTTAATAACTGACATCATTGTTACCAATAAAGTTCACACTAAAAATAATATAATAGATGACATTTTTGTTACTCTTGAAACTAATTAGAATCCATCGTATCCATAGTGATTGGCCATATCGAAGGTTGATGCACAACCTAAGTTTTATTTCTTAAAGGAGATGAAAATATGTACATGAAACCCCCATTATTACAAGAAATTAAGGACATTATGATTTATGCAAAAAAGGTGAGGAAAATTTGTGTTAAAGGCCTGGAAGAAAACATGAGATCCTCCCACCATTCATGTGGTAGGAAAATTATCATAATTTATACAGGGTAAAACCCCACCTATCAAATATGATGATCCTAAGAACCCAACAATGACTGTCTAGATTGGATAAACAACTATCCTAAATATGGTGGTTGAGTTGGGTGTTGCAATAAATGTATTGAATAGAGAAACCCTTGATTTACTTGAATTTATCAATATAAGTCCAACACCCACTATCCTTGAACTAGCTAATTGATCCAAAATATATATATATTTTTTATTTCCATAAAATCATGGGAGTATTCGACTAAGTTCTTGGTGTTGCAGCCCAAAACACGCGTAGGAGTACATCCCTTAATTCTAGGCTGACCATTTTTATCTATGGTTTATGAAATAATCAACTATAGTTCAAGATTTATGACATTTTTCTCTGGGAATACAACAAATAACCTTGTCCTATATCCTCCTATCAAACCAAGCATTGAGTATGAAAACCCTTTGTGGGTTGAATTTGAATCAAAAGAGGATAGTGCCCAGCCACACCACATCATTGGTAAGGATATTTTCTTTGATAATAATACAAAGGATGATACAATTAGTGGTTTCATTAATGATCCCTCAATTATGAAACCCCAAAAATTTATCCTCCTGAGTGCTATAATGAACAAATCCAACCAGGATGACCCTATTGATGAATTAATATCCATTGTCCCAAACCACAAGAGCCTCCCAATTCAAATTGAGCTAGGAAAAACCTTAAATATCAATCCAAATATATCCCCCTCAAATAAAGAATGATTTATTAGAGTGTTGCAAGAAAAAAATAAGGTTTTTCTTGGTAATACACGGATATGAAGGGTATTCCCCCTAATTTATGTACCCACCATATTTACGTAAAATAAAATTGTCCCCTTGTTCACAAACTGCAACATTGAATGAATTCAAATTTGAAAGATTTCGTTAAATAGGAACTCCAAAAACTATTAAATGTTAATTTCATCAATCCGGTCTCTAGCAGTCAGTGGGTTTCCCCATTGATCATTGTTCCCAAAAATAATCGCAAATGGAGAGTCTATGTTGACTATGTATAACTAAATAAATCCACCCAAAAATACCACTTTCCATTACCTTTTATTGATCAAGTCCTCAACAATATGTCAAGTAAGAATTTTTTCTCATTCCTTGATAGATTTAGTGCGTGAAATCAAATTCAAAATTCTCCTGAGGATCAGGACAATACCACTTTTACTTTCCCTTGGGATACATTTTCATATCGATTCCTTCCCTTTGTACTTTGTAATTCAACTGCCACTTTCCATAAAATTGTACTTGGAATATTCACAAATATCCTTAATGACTATGTTGAGGTTTATATGGATGATCGTATTCCATATGGTAATATTTTTGTTAAAGCTTTGGATAATATTAACGAAGTGTTGGAATGTTGTAGACAAGCTCATTTATAATTAATCATAGAAAAAATTTGTATGATGATGAATGAATGAGTTGTGCTTGGCCATTATATTTTGTCTACATGAATACAAGTCGACCCAAAAAAAATTGAGGTAATCTGAAAAATTTCTACGCCAAAATCATAGAAAGAGGTACGTAGCTTCCTAGGGAACGCAAGTTATTACTATCATTTGATTGAAATTTTTTCAAAAATTGCATCCCATCTACTTCTACTACTTTCAAAAGATAATGAGTTTATATGGTTTGATAAGTGTCAAAATGATTTTGTAGGTTTAAAAAAGTGTGTGTATGAAGCTCCTATCTTACGGGGACCTGATTAGACCTTAACATCCCATATTTTTATAGATTCCTCTAAAAATACTATTTGGATTGTACTAGTACAACAATATGAATGGAAACCATGTGCCATCTATTACATCAACAAGAATTGTAATGTAATAGCCCTGGTCAAAAATCCATGGAAAAAAATATAAGACCAAGGTCATGGGACACATATTCCAATTTGAATGGTTGGAAAAACATCATAGTGGGTGTTCATTTCGGTTTATTATGGCTAAAAGAAATCGGAAAAGGCAAAGAGGCATTTATTTATGAAAATATGAGAAAAGAAAAGTGAAAGGCCACAAGTTGCATGTGAGGGGGAAATTGAAGGAAAATAATGGAAAATAAAGAAAACAAAGGCCTCATTGAGAAAAAGGATTCTAAGGATCAGTTCATAGACTTTTTTTAGTTCACTTATGGCTTTTATTCTATTCTCTCTCTCTCATACTCTTGGACACTTATAGTTTTCTTGGAGCATTCTTGGAGGAGTGTGGCATTTTTAGGATTTGGAGCAAGAAGGCAAAGGAAAGTAGGAAAGTGCAAGGGAATAGTGGGATAAGTGGCTACAAATGGATTACTTCACAGGTATCGAGTTGCATGTATGGTTTCCTTGATAGTTTTGGCATGCATGTGGTTTCTTGGTTATGATTTATCATTGGCATGGAGGATTATCTGGATTGACATCATTTTTTCCTAGCCTTGCCATTTCATGGATAGCCATGGTGTTGTGGGTGTTACTTTTGTTTTCTGGTTGGTTCACATGTTTCTTTGGTTGTGCGTTGAGTTTCCTATAAGCCTTGGTTGGAAAAACACTCTTGAAGCCCTGTGACAACTTAGGTTGAGTTACTAGTCATGGAAGCATTGGTTAGACAAACACTCTAGAATCCCTTGGTGGGTTGAGTTAATAATCCTGGAATCCCTAGTTGGAAAAGTTCTCTAGAAGCCCGACATAAGTTGTGGGTTCAGTTACTAGTCTTGGAAGCCCTGGTTGGAACACATGCTTTGGAGCCCTAGACATCTTTGGTAGAGACCAATCTAGTGATGGTTAGTGATGTATGACCATGAGGTCAAATCAGAGGTGGAGGGTTGAGGTGGTTTGGCCTCTAGAAGCCCTGGTTTGGTTTTGATTGATGTGTTTTATGAGATCCCACATTCATGCTTGGAATATGGCACAGGGGTGATTGGATGAAAGAAATATTTGGTTCAACCCAATCTATGTCCAAGTGGTAAGTGGAAGTCCTAAACCTGGTTTCATTTTGCATATGTCAGTAAGAGATCATTTCCTCTTCTAATTCATGGGTAAATTTACTTGTTATTATGTGATATTGATGTTTGTTTAATCATTGTTATTTTGTTGGTTATATGTTGGTTATGAGCATGGTTTAGGAAAAATTTGAGTTATGGATCTCATCATGTTTTGGTTAGTATGTGAAGTTTTAATTATGAATGACCCAATAGATGATAAAGTAGCTAATGTGAGAATGCATCAATTCTTCTTGACGATTCTCATATAAGTATGAGACCCCTATTCAAATCTATTGTTGAAACCTGTAGATTTCATATTTTTGATATGTTTGATGAAATTACTGTCATGGTTGGGCTTGGTTAGATCAATTCCTTGATTAATTTTTGTGTTATAAGCTTTGTATTGGTGTCGTTTATTGTCTTGGAAAGTTTCATCAAGTTCTGGGAAGTGGTTTGGATACTAGCCCTGGATAAGTGGATTAAATCTCACAATCTCTGGCATAGAGATGGATGAAAATACTACAATATCTCACTTGAAAGCACTATGGGAATGACTATAAGGTTCTAGTCACATGCATTCCTTATTATGGGAGAAAATGGGGGCTTAATTCATTGAAAGGCTAGGTTTACTCAGGGGTTGTGCACCTGTAGTGGTATATTAGCTCCTGGGGGTCCTGTAGCACCTAAGGGAGATCTGTAAAGTGTTGGTTCATCGTTTCCACTTTCTTAAATGTACTTTTGGATTTGAATCATATAATAGTAACTCTTCATCACACATTTACCCGGGTGCACTGATAAGCTTGGGTAAGTGTGGGAGGAGGGTGTTACAAAGTGGTATCATAGCATGGCTCTGTTCTCCTTGGGTGATGTCTAGTTTATGTTCTCCTTGGATGACTGTGTTTTCATATGTACATTTAAATTGCATATGTGTTATTTATGTTTGTGGACTATGTGCGTGTTTTGTATGTATGGTGGTGGCAATTTTTGTAGTTGTGTCGCCATGTGGAAGTTAATGGTGTTGTTGTTGGATGTGATCAACATGAGTGCATGTTAGTTATGCATTTGTTATGCATGAATGTTCATGGTTAAGGTTGTTATGAATGAGGTCATTGTAGGAATTTTAGGTCATCATGATGTTTTTGGTATGTTATTATGCTGATGTGTTGGTTGAGATAGAGCAGGATATGTAGATCATCAAAGTGAAGTTGTGGCACTAGACCTCGGGGTAAGAGCATATCGTCATACAAGGTCATATGTTGCGCATGCAGGTATGTAGGTTAAGCATTGTTATATGAATTATGGTTATGTGTATGCCTTTTATTCAATTGATGTCATGGTTACACACATGATATATGTTAGTTAATCAATGTGATCATATGTGCATGCATTGGTTAGTCATGCATGGTATTAACCCGATGACTAGGTTATATGTTGTTGATGATCTATGTTATATAATTAACTTGCTATTGTTATATGTTAGTTAACTTGATGATTAGGGTTATTGAAAACAATATATTTATATTATATGTACCTTGCTAGTTTGGATTGGCATATGCAGATGGTTAGGGTTATGGAATTCAAGCATGGTTTGACCTCTTTGTAATATTGTGTTTTACTAGTTTAGACTAATAGTGCATATGTGATTGTTATGAATGAATGGCAATGGTTTATGAGTTTATGATGCAAACATGTTAGCTAGTTACTGTTATGTATATCATTACCTTATTTATGTTTGAGTTGATATATTGAGAAGTTATTTTATTCTAATCTAGATTGATTGTGCATACAAGATAACCTCCCCTTAGATACATTAAGGTATGATTTTTCTTATGTCTTGTACTTGGTGCTTGACTATTTGATTATGTGGTGTTTGAGTATTTGGTGTATATTATGTCATCTAGTTGATTTATCTAACATGGTACATTTATAGTTTGTTTGAATTTTTGATTAATTTCATGATATGAGTATGTGCCTATAAGATTTCTTGAAGACATGACCTTGTTTTAAGATGGTTGTATTAACACATATGTGTTGAGACAACTGATATGTACTTGAGTGTAAGTAGGTGATAGTTGTAGAGATATGTATTATGACTAATGAATGTGAGTTGATTGTTTATTATGACATGGTTGTTAGACTTGGTAAATGTTGAGTTCAAATTAATAGATATGTTTTATTGATATTTAGAACATGTTGCTAACATGTGTGTTCAATCACATGGCAGTGTGCTTGGCACAACAAGGTAAGATTATTGGTATATTATTATATTTAATTATGTGTTGACATTTATTTGTTTATGGAAGTATGATACAGGGAATTGAATGGAAAAAGACACTGCCCTGAAATATTGAAGAAGACTCAAGTTGAGCTTTCCCTTAGAGGCATTGGGAACCCATTGGGATTGATTCATGGTGTTTGTTTTTAGTATTGTGATTTCATTATTTTATGATTTTTTTGCGTTTGATTTGTAGTTTTGTTTATGTCTGGTGCAAGGCCTTGCCACTTTGTTTGTGGTGTCATATTGTTATTGGTTTTCATGGTTTTATTCTTGTTCTTTCCCTTTATGTTTTGATTCTTGGGAATTGGTTGGGAAAGAGGAAAGCTGATGGATCTCAAGGAGAGTTTTATGGTACCCAACAGGTAATGTAAGGCCCGAATGAAGTTCGTTGCATGAGTAAGGGAAGTTGAAGGAAAAAGTATGACAGACGTTTGGATTGGTGGGGTTCATTGTGATAAATGGATGATGGCAGAAAATTAATGAGAAAGGTAATAAGGCAAGGTAAAGTAAATGGATTTGAGGCATTAGATGCCTTAGTTAAGTTGGGAAATGTGGTTCTCAATGTTGTTCATGTTGTGCACAGATAAAGGAAGTTCTCTTAACCTTGAACTTACAGTATTTGGTAAGTGTGTCGTGACTATGATTATGTTTATATTTATATATGAATATATGTATGTATGTATGTATATATATCGTTGACTAACATGGTCATTGGGATTTTTTTGTGTGCTAGTGTTCACATGTATATATAAATGTATGTATGCAGTTGTCTAGTAGGGTCATCAGGGATCATGATTTTTTTATATTGATGTTTATATGTATATATGTATGCATGTATTTCATTGTCTTATAGGGTCATCAATGATCATTCTTGTGGAGAAATGATTGATTATGCAGGTGAATGGAATGAAGAGGTTCTTGGCTTATGAGGAATCAAGTGGGAATAATAAGCCTAACATATCTACAAGGTCAGTATCATGTGGGTATGAATTGATATTATGTGATTATAATATGTATATGTCTATGTTATGTCAGGTAATGTTGAGGGTTACATCAGCGGAATGAAAGCGGTGTGATCTGCGACATGATGAAGCATGCATGAATAGTAGAGATACACTAGAAGCAAGGTTTCTTGGTAGAGTAAGTGTGTGGTCTCTAGATGTGTAGTATCACTATTATATATATGTTTTACATGTTTCACTTGTGATGTTGTGTGCATACAGTGTTGTGTAGATACTTTTTTGTGTGTATACTTCATATGCAGTGTTGGGTATAGATGGTGCTATGTACATGTTGGATATGCGGTGTTGTGTACATATCGTATCGTGCACATGTTGGAAATGCGGTGTTGTGTGCATGTTGGATATGCATTTTTGTGTACATATAGTGCTATGTACATGTTGTATATGAAATTATATGTACATATGGTGCTATGTACATGTTTTACATGTGGTGATATGTACATATCGTGTTGTGTGCATGATTGTATGTGTGGTATTTTGTTGTGTACATGTTGTACATGTGGTGCTGTGTGAAGGTGGTGTTGTGTACATTTCCTACATGTGGTGCTATGTACATGTGGTGTTGTGTACATGTCATGCATGTGGTGATGTGTACATGCGGTGTTGTGTACACGTTGTGCAGGTGGTACAATGTACATTTGGCACCGTGTACACATTTTGCAGGTGGTGTCGTGTACATGTGGTATTGTGTATAGTGCAGGTGGTTCTGTGTACATATGGTATTGTGTATATTTTGTGCATGTGGTATTGTTGTACATGTGGTATTGTATGCATGTCATACATGTTGTGTTGTGCACATGAAATTGTGTACATGTTGTGTTGTGTACATGCGGTACTAGGTATGTGCATTATGTAGTCGTTGTGTCGTGATATGTGTATTCGTTGTGTTGTACTTTGTGTGCGTATTGTGTTGTGTTGTACATTGGATGTAGGTGTATGTATTGTGATGTTTTTTAAACCAGGTGTAGGCATATGTATTGTCTTGTGTCGTACAATGGATGCAGATGTATGTGTTGTGTTGTACGCTGGGTGTAGGCATATGTATTGTCTTGTGTTGTACATCGGATGCAAGTGTATGTGTTGTGTTTTACACCGAGTGTAGGTGTATGTGTTTTATGTCATGTGTAGATGCATGTATTGTATGGTGTTGTATGTCGTGTATGGGAATATGTGTGTGATGTACATTGTGTGTATGTGTAAGTGGTTGAAGTAAAGGCACTTGGTTCTTGCTGAGTGTGGCAACCAATCTAGTGTGCATATGGAAAGGACAAATCATAACGGTATAAGCTAAGGATTGATTAAAGGATAAGTATCGGTATTTTATTTAAGTTTTATTATGAATGTGATATTTTATTCTGACACATGATGGTTACATGTGATTTATGATTATGGTTTATGATGATTTCATGTGATTCATGATTTTAATTTATGATGGTTGTGTTTTGAGCTAACCGGATGTGATATGGTTATACATGATGATTTAATCAAATAGCTAATTTGACTTGTTGTGAGAGGAAGCACACAGAATTGCAGGTGTACCTTATTTACAAGCCACCAATGAGGTATGATTTGAAGTTATTTCAATTTATTTTGAATCTAATGGAAATTATGTGTTTGGTACAGGAAAGCATGCAATGCCTGGTTTGGGATGGTTGAAACCAACTGCAAGAATTAGCATCGCCGAGCCCAGAGAAATAGACCACACTAGGTGAACTTCATTATCAAATGTGTCATGTTCTTGATTTGATTATTGTAATTATGTTTCCTCTTATTTAAGCATGCACATGTGGTTTTTTTATGCTCTTTAAATGAAATTATATTAACATCACATAAGTAAAATATCTTGGAAAATTCTGGTAGCTGAAGAAATTTGGATCAAGTTTGGTAGGAGAGCGGTCTTGTTGTTGTTGTGAATTGTGAGTGTGAAAAATTAAATGTGCAACAATGGAGTATGAAAAAGAAATGTATGAGTCCTTCCTAAGGATGTCCAAAATGGTGAACATAATGTATGAAGCTTATGAGAAGAGAATAAAGGAACGAGAGAAACAAGGAGAAGAGAACGATGCTCCATCCACACCTTCCAGTGAACATTCATTGCCTTCATCGTATTCTCATAATTCGAATGAGGGGATAAACCGGAGCCTTCAAGAAGAGAATGTTGAATTGAAGAGGCTTCTACGAGAAGAGAAAGAGGAAAAGCAGATATTGCAGCTTCAGTTGCGAGCCGCATAAAAGGCCTTGGAAGAATTGAAGTGCAACGACCAAAGCCTTCAAGTAGAGGAAGTTGAATTAAAGAGGCTTCTACAAGAATAAAAAAGAGGAGAAGCAAACTGCAGCTTAAACTACGAGCCACAAAAGAGGCATTGGAGAAGTTGAAGCGCAACGAAGTCTTAGAGAAGCCCTCATCACCTATTTCTGAATCGACATCTGAGGTAAACAATGTTGATCGTTATTTAGTTTCATCTTCACATGATGTTATTTCTGTTGGAAATGTGGAGGTACCCATTGTAAGGATTGGCATGAGACTCCTTACCAATATGGGGTACAAAGGAGGAGGACTTGGTGTTAATTGCCAAGGCATGACTCATCCATTGGAGGTTGTGTAAAGACCTTAATTCACATGTTTGGGATACACTAAAGGAGAGTTCTCAAAGGTGTCATAAGCTTCCAATACATTATAGAAACCGTTGAGGAAAGGGAATCATGGGAACATATCACCATCATCCCATGACAGTGCACATCACAGAGGAAGAGATGAGGCATGCTATCATCACAATAATTGCACCAGAGAAAACTAGGAAAGGTATAGCAAGTCTCAATATTCTAGATTTCATTTTGATTACAAGCATGTTGCTAATGATGAACAGAAATAATTGCATAGAAAAACATGTATTTTTTGTGGTTTACATAACCATGTGTTTGCAGAGTGCTGGAAGAGAATGGTAGTGTGAAAGAGGATGAGGCGTGAAATACATTCACCACATCAATAAAGGAAGAAGGTTAAGAAAGCCTAGAGGAAGAAGACTTATTGCAATCATTGTGACAGAGGTGGTCATCAAAGAGCCATATGTTGGAGGCTCCATCCAGAACAACACCGTAAGGACAAAGCACCCGTGCATAAACCAGTTGGTGAAGTTATTCAACAAACGAATCCACCACATTCATGGTGGTACGATTTATTAAGTAAAATATGGTTTTAATAGACACAATAGCTTGGCATGGCCTCACTTTGTAAATCATGTGTTGCAACTTAAAATGTAAAAGTGATGATGTGTTTTCCATCACTTCTTGAAGCAACGATGATGTTTTGGCCTTGTATTGATAGCTGGGGTATTGATTTCCATTTTGATGTAATCTTGACCACAGAGTATATGTTATAAACTCGTGGAAAGTATGGGATGATTGGGTCATGGTTTTTCATGTAATTGAGAATGTAATTAGAAAATATTGTACTAAAGGTTTGCAGAGTATGTAGGTGTCGGCTCATCACTTATAGCAATGAAGAACAAAGTTTAAATGAGAAGGAAGGGTGACCTATCACGATACTTGTGGTGCAAACAATGTACACGATAGTTGCAGATTAAGTTCATGCTTTTGGAGGACCAAAATATCCTCAGTGGGAAGGAATTATCTAGGTGGCTCGAAACACTCTCAAAGGTCAAAGAGGGCTTATAATAGCTCAATATTAAAAGTGGTCAGATTGCTCTCAAACCAGGACCAGATCAAAGTGCTTATTGCCTTGATTCCAACAGTGTGAAGAACACTCCAATCTGAGTTCATATGAAGAATATAGGGCTGGTCAAATTTGTGGTCAAAGTGGACAAATGGACAAGTGGGCCAGGTTTAAGGATCCTACAAATTGATCAAGTCTGGGGCACCAAACCTAGCTCCCAAGAGCGGGAAAACTTGTTGGATAATTAATTTGCCCAATATCCCTTATTTCAACAAAATTTAAAAAAATTCCAATTTGTTTTATTATAAAACAAAAATTATAAAAAATGGGGGGTGGGGTGGGCCCACCAGATCGAATGCATATATATATAAATAAATATATGTTAAAGCTGCGGTGGCAGGCGGCCAAACCCCACCACTCCCGGTCGAAGCCTCGAACAACATGAAAAAACAACAGTAAGGGTTGGGTAGGGACCACGTGGTGGGGACCCTGCGCACCACATATGCCATATATGCCAAGTAAATAGTCGAGATCGGGCGGTCTCACAACCATCAAGAAACGACGGTCAACAAAACATAACATTTATGCCATAAACCATCACTACCAACAATTAAACATAACGACACAAAAAATTAAAACATTGTTTGTTAAAATGATATGCCATAGTGGGGGTTGGAACCTCCGACCTCTCACCTTTAACACATTCGTGCAACCATTCTTCCATAGGCGACAGCTTTGTAAAGTCTGCCACCCCACACCTTTAAAAACCTGAACTTATCATTTGCACGGGGGCGAACCAGTGGAACTCAGAACGCAGGGTGCCGAAAGGACCAACAGAGGAGCGCACAAAACCGTAAGCATATGGAACCATGACAGAGAAAAACCTTTCCCAGCCAAAGAAGGTGTGGAACACTGAACTTGGAGAATATTCCCCGGGAGGTCAAATTTTACTGTGAAAAAATATTATCAAATTTATAGTCATTTTTCTCATAATTTCGCAAGAAGCGCGATGGTGAAGTTAGGTTCGCCATCTGAGCAACAGAATTGCAAGTGCCCAGCAATGAGGAATCTTTGAAGAATATTGAGGAATCTAAACATTCCCTTGGAGGCTAAATTTTTCAAGTGTCGGAATATGGCCAACTTTATACTCATTTTTCTCATAATTTCACAAGGATAATGATGGCACAGTCAGATTTGTCATCTGAGTAGAAAATATCCAGTCAGTCAGTGGAGAGGAATCTTTGTGGAATCATGGAGAATCTAAAACATTCCCGAAGGCCTAGAATTTGGCGGTGTCATAATTGGACAAGTTGACAGTTTATTTTAGACTACTCGTCACCAGGAATTCAATGGTGCAATCCATTTCAACAGTTGAGCTTTGTGTTTTTCGGCCATCTTCGAAAGTGGAGGTACATGGTGCAGTTATGTTATGCTTCCTTTTGTTTTTCTAAGATGATGTATTATTTTTGAGATCCCTGTGTAACACTATGTTGAGGGATACTTGTTTCCACATTATTGTGAGAATTTATTAGCTTGTCATGGTGAAGGAAGACCCATTTTGAGTGAGAGTTCCTGTAGGTAGAACTTCTCATGGAGAGACACGCCACTCTTGTTGAGGTTAATTGTCCTTGTTATGACAAAGAACATGCCATGTACATCATCATCATTTAAAGCATTATATGAAGCAACCTCCACTCTCTTAACATCAGGCCCAGAGATGTAGCCCACACTGGGTTAACTTCGTTATCAAATTTTTCATGTTCTTGATTTGTTGATCATCATTATGTTTCCTCTTGTTTAAGAATGCATGTGTCGTTATTTTATTCTCTTTTAAATGAAATTCTATTAACATCACAAAAGTAAAATATCTTGGATAATTCTGGTAGCTAAAGAAATCTTGATCAAAACAAAAGGAAAACCTTGAGGGAACCCATTAGATCCACACCTATGTTAGTTTTTGAACTATTCATCTTGGTGTATATCTATATGTGTGTTAACGCTTGTCTAATATAGTAGAGAAAGGATAAAGGGAAAATAAAAAGTGGGCAAACTAATATCAGAGTTTCCAAAATACTTCTCTAAAGGGGAAAATTCCTCTGCTCTAAAAAATTCGGGATCCCTCTTCCACCCGTTGAAAATAATAAGTGTCGATTCATAGTCCAATTAAATAAATAAATAAATATTGAAATAAGAGAACGAGTTCTTTCGCAGGGAGGTGAATTAAATGACTTCGTCAGGGTACTTTTCAGGCCTTATGGCAGCAAAGCAATGTTTGTGCTCCTGAACTGACTGTATTAGGTCACTGTCCAGGCCTGATAGAAGTGGAGCAACACCAGAGATGAAAACATATACTCTGAATATCATAAATTCACCGCACACATTACCCTTTCCTGGATTGAAAAAAATTTGATACGGCATATCTTTTTTGTTTTCAGCCAAGTAGAAAAAAAATGAGGTACTATGTATATAATTGGGTCGAAAGGGATAAGTCAAGGCGATCTAATTGGTGAATAAATACTTCTTGAAGGGTTGACTCTCTAACTAAAAATCTATTCCTAGACAAAGAAGATGAAGCTCTCTTAGTGTGTCGCCAAGTGTTGTAGTTGCTACAACACCCTCTAAAAATTTCACTACACTCAAATTTTGGAGCCTACTTGATCGTCGTATTTAGTGTCACCATGGTTTTCAAGTGTCATTTCATGTCATTATATTTGTTTCAAGTCCTCTTGAGTGTTTTCAAGTGTTGTCACATTGATTGGAACATCGTTAATTCATTTCATGGTTGTAACATCTTTATTTTTGTAAAATGACACTTTTTATCGCAATTACACACACTTCATATGTTGTACTTGGGGAATGTATGTGAAGTGGTATTTTAATTATGGTTGCAAATTGCACCCATTGAGGAAATAATCACATGAGCACACTCTTAATACTTGATCGAGAATCCTTCATTGTTCATAAGTGTGTCATGCACCCCCCAAGAGCGCAAAGCGCACTCCTTAAACCCTTTCCCCTTCCTTGTTCTAAACTGCGCCCTTTGAGAGACCAAGTCTCCATTTGAATCAAAGTAATGTGCCCTCCTTGAGTGCAAGATGATACCCCGAGGGACTTAATATCCACAATTCAACCTTCCCCAATGTGCCATGCATCCTTTTGACCCTTTTAGTGCATGAGCGCACTCTGAATGCACGAAGCTTCTTCCTTCAGCCTTCGAAATTGTGCCATGTCCTGTCTTGGGCCTGTTGAGCACACCCTGAAGGCATGAAGCTCCATCCTTAATCCTATAGGAGTGTTCCCTATGCCCTCCTTCCCTCCCTTAATCTCATAAAAAACTTGGGAATCCCAAAGCATCCTCCTTCATCCTTTATAATTGCACCATGAACCCTTCTATGATTGCCTCTTTCTCTTGATAACATGAGTGCATGTTGAAGCCTAGAAGCCTATGCCATTCAACCCTTCAGCCTTTCGAAGCATGCCCTTTCACCGAGAATCTCTCCTTGTTCCTTTCATGCACACTGATAAGGAATGAAAATAAAATTTTCATAAAACATATTAAAATAGGATATTTCTAGGCTGATGGTTGCTTTTCATGAGTGATTGCAGACACAAGTATTCCAAGAAAAACATGGAAATCATGCATGAAGAAGATCAGGAAAATAAGGAAAGCAAAGGATGCATCGAAGAATGAACACATTGAAATATTGATGATCAAAGCACCTTGAAGACTCCATTATATCGAAGACCCTTTTGAGGGTGAAGACATCAATGATAGGAAGTTGCATAAAGAACGAAGACATGAGTAGCAACCATGTCACCATTGAAGAAATCCCATGTCATCAGTCACTATTAGTCCTAGTCATTAAGGATATTGACATGTCACGTCTTCATCACAAAATGATGTGGAAGTAAGGATGTAATAATGTAATAATTGTAAATACAAATAAGTGGAAGTCCAAGAGTTGTGTATGGATAAAAGAGTCATGGAAGTCCAAAAGACATGTAATACCAAAATTCATATGTTATTCCAAAATTCATTTGGAAGTCCAAAGGTTGTAGAATTCCAAAGGTCATTAGGATTTGTAAGGTCATGCCTCAAGTTATAAAATTATCATGTATAGGACTTTTAACCTTGGCTTATCCCACAAGGAATTATAGAGATAGAGTTAGGAATTTTGGGGAGAAAGTCACTGTTTCTAACACTCCATTATTGGATCCAATGATGTTCATTATATTTATGTATCTTGGAAATTTTTATTAATACTTGAAGCCTTTTGGCCAACACATTTTCACACATGGATTGTGTATATTTCGAAGACTATTCTTTGAATGTTTGTGATTCATGTTTTTTTTTTCACATGTAATGGAGTAATTGAACTATTTCGGTGACTTTTGTGCTTAACTTATTGGAAATGTGTTGTAATTTTTATAATGATAATCACATCTGTCAACTATTTTGCTTGATATTAGAAGATATTTTATCATTCATGTGTGTCTCCATTAGGGTAGTACTATTATTTATCTCTTAGAGGATCACTTTATTCCCCCCTGTAGTAAAGGAACCTTGATACATTTGCAATCGAACATTCACAAGGCACACTCACTTGCTCATTCAAACGCACATGTGTGCTTCTCTCTCATGCTAATAGCTAAAGACAAGGCATATATTTTAGTAAATGGAAGTCAAGTCGTATTCCGGATGGGACTCCTATACCAAAAAGTGTGAGGTCTGTTTAGGACCTGATATCAAGGATTGGTGGTATCCAGCACCATCAATGGTCTTATTAGGGATGGGAAAAGGAATGTACATACTATTTTTAATTACAATTTTAGAAATCATGATAATAACTTCTAAGGCTATTTGAGGATGGGGAAAGGAGTGTAAAATCTCATTTTTTGATTGAAATTTTAGCAATCATGGCACATGTACTACATGTTATATATATATATATATATATATATATATATATATATATATATATATATATATATATATATATATATATATATATATATATATATATATATTTATATATTTATTTATATCTTATTAAAGAAATGGTTAGTAGAAGTACCAATGTAGCACTAACAATATCTTCTCCACAAAAAAATGCCATGCCACCCAACTATAGTGTGTGTTTGAAATGTTCTTCTCGTCCTTGCTTAAAAGAAAACATAGAGATATCCCAAATGACATACAATTCCAACCTAGAGGTGAAATTCTAAATTATTTTCCTGTGACCAATATATTTTATGTAACAATAAAATTAGAACTATTGTTGTATAGTTGTGGTCACTCTAGAATCTCATATTTGTAATAATTTAGGACTATGGTAAGTGTGACAATTTAACATCACCTAAGTCATTCTACAACCCAGTTAGTGCTTCCTTTCTTGCTCTTAATGTTCAAGTGTACCACTTTCGATGGTAGAAGTTCTGAAACATGGCCTACATTTTGCATAAATTGTGAAAGAATGTGTTCATTATGGATGATCATTCCTTTCCCAAAATAATTATTCCGCTACTAATATGTCCAAAAAATGGAATAAAGTGCTATGTCATAGGTGTGGTATCTATAAATCATGTTAGAGTGTCTCTCGCTATATTAGGCCACCAAATGTCCATGTTTCATGAGGACTACACTAATAACATAATATTAAGTGTCTCTCTTGATTTGAAATAATTGTTGCAGACCCAGAAGAATTAGGATTAAAAATATGCAAAGGAAATACCTTAATTCCTTAAATGATCACTAGACGTCAACCCAAAATAAATGGTCCTTAACTTCACCTATGGTCATCTAGATCATGTGTTGAGTGATATGAAAGAACCATAAATCAAAATTACAATTTTCCAATTCCCAAAAAAGTGTGAAACTTTGCTAGTGTCTTTGTTATAGGAAATCTACAAATGTCTTCGATACCTATAGTATCCACATGCATACCATAGTCATACATGATGTTCCCTAGATGTTGAATTATTTTCATGCCAATTGAGTGATTCTCCAAGTTGGAATATAACTTGTGATATCCAATGGTAGCATAAGGTATGTCCACTCACTCAAAGAGACAATAATTGAACTTTAATATTGTTTTACACACATTAGTTGGCTCAATATGAACCTATTGATAGCCTAAATTAATATTAAATTTGTTGAAAAATTGGTGCCTTTACGTTAATCAAGCCGGTCTACAAGTCAAGAGATGGGATACCAGTTCTTGATTGTGAGCTTTTTTAAGGATGTGTAGGTAATATAAAACTGTTATCTTCCATCCTTCTTAAAAATGGGAAAAATAGGGCTCCCATAAGGTGAGGATCTTAGTGGAATATGGTCTTTCTATGTTAACTTTTAAATTTTTATTTCGATCTCCTCATTCTCTATAATAGAGCATATGTATATAGGGTCATTGGGTAGAGAGGCACTCAATATGAAATCAATTACATGCTTTATATAACATTGTAGAGGTATTACCGTAGATTAAGTGAATATGTCTTTTTATTTTACCAGCAACTAACATATCTATCTATGTCGCATGTGGGAACATCGTGGCCATGGTGATTTTCTTTGTCCCATTTACCAAAACTATCAAGAAGGAAAATCCCCCAATTTGAGTGATTATAATCTTTCACACTCTTGTATTGATCAGATATACTATGGTAGTCAAAACTACTTATGATATACTATAGAGCTTATGATCTAGGTGGATATTGGTGACCACCTGCCTATTCCACTAGGACCCCTGCCATTGTTTCTTTTATTTTATTTTTCAGCTTCCTTAATTGTATCACAATTTACTATTTTAGTTAGTTTTTTGAGTCCTGAACTTCTGGAGCCATTTTGAGACCCTAAACGATGTTTTTTGGGAAAACAGGGACCAACAGTGGTTGTTTCATCTTCAATAGACATTGGTCACTTGAAATTTGTAGTCCTTGGATAGATCTTTCTAATGAAGTATTTTGCGCGTCAAACGGAGATCGTATTCCAAAGTTATGTCCCTGGGAAGAGTATGTACCAATTTACCCAAACGAGGCCCATAGTTTTGGTGCTTCATCTCTTAGGGTTAGGTTTTTGGATGTTTAGGGTTTTCCCATGTTGTTAAATAATAAAAATTCCCTTGAGCCTCATTTTAACATAGTTCAGAGGCATGTAGCCTCCACATCTCTTCTCAGAGATAAGTTACCATCACCCAAGCTAGTTTATTTTCCATTTTTTCTCTATGCATTTTTCAGTATTTGATATTAATTAAATGAAGTGTTATTCTTATTGCATCTCTATGTTTATGTTTATTTCTGTATTTTATTGCATTCTTTAATAAGTTTGGATCAGTGGTATCAGAGTGGTATGCTCTTTGTCGATCTTTCTTTACATGTACCCAACAAGGTCGGGGTATAAGGAGTTAGGGCTCAATCTCGTTGAACCTTTGCAAGATCATCCTCACAAACCCCGAAATCCTCCCATGGGGGAGAAAATAAAGACAAGGGAGCAGGATATCCTATCAAAATATTTCTTGAGGAGGCCCTCGAGAAACAAAGGAACGCGATGATGGATAACTCTTCCCAAATCCTTCAACGGCTACCCACCAACGGCGCATCTTCATCCAGCAGCCACTCTGGAAGCACCACTCCTTTTAGGGTACATGTAAACTTTGACATTCCCATATTTTAGGGACAAACATATGCAGACACCGTAGATAGATGGTTAAATCTATTAGAAGGATATTTCTTGATTCATGATTTTTCCAATCGGGAAAAGATTACTTTTTCACTCCTCAAAGTCGCCCCCCATGTCAAGGAGTGGTGGCAAACCTAATGTGAGCAAAAGGATAATAGGGAACCCTCCCTTTTCTTGGTCGCACCCACTTATAATTATTTTTGAGATGCCATCAAGGAACAATATCATCCCATGGGGAGCTATGAGGACAAGTACATATAATGGACAATTATGCAATAACAAAGGAATCAAGATGTGCATGAGCTGATGAATCTATTCCATACCCTGCACACAAAGTTGGGTATCAATGATTTGGAGAAACATTTGGTATTGAAGTACTGCAATTGGCTGCAAATATACATTCAGGATGAAATGGAGTTCCTCAAAATCTCCTTGCTTGGTGCAACATACCGGTATGTTGCCAAGATTGAGCATAAATTCAAAAAAAAAAAAGCGATACTTTGGATCTACAAATCAGAAGGATGGGAAAGGCGCACCCAAACTATAGAACAAATGCAAAATCCAAGGCAACGTGACCTAAAACAACCCGCCAAAGCTGCAAGCGAAAAACAACAGTGCAAAGCCAAAGAAGGACACAGGAAAGTAGTGTGAATTCCATAAGAGCTCCACCCACAACACAAGTGAGTGTCAAGACAAGCAGTCACTGGTGCCTGAGCTGAAGGCTTTTGAATCATATGCATGTTTTGAATCTAAGTCAGAATCCGACAAGGGGAATGAAAAATGGAAGCAAATTATTGGTGTGGACCTCCAATGCCATTTTTTCCACCACCAAGATCTAGAAGGAGGAACCTGAATATCTAAAGGAGGGGGAGCGCCTCGTCCATTCCCAGCTGTGGGTGAAGGGTTCCCCGCTACAATTCTTTTTCGACAACAAGAGCCAAAATAACCTCATTTCAGCAGAGGTCGTGAAGTGGCTAGGCCTACCAACCACAACACACCACAGTCGTACACCATCAGGTGGCTTCACCAAGGACGATATCTCTGCGTCAGCCAACAGTGTCACCTTCCCTATGGCATCAAGCCCTTCACAGATGAGGTATTATGTGATATTTATGCTCTTTATGTTTGTGATGTATTATTAGGCCAACCATACTTGTGGAAGCAACATGTTTTGTATGAGTCTAGTCCTCATGCTGTTATTTTTATTTTGGTAAATATGTTGTACAGGATATCGAAATTAGCACCGCCTACCACCATCTCTTTGATCACTGCAAAATAATGTCGTAAGCTCATTTCCAAAACCCAAAAATATGTTTTCCTAATGATCCGCCCTCAGGGAAGGAAGAATATTGTGGCCACGACCTCCAAATAAGGATCCTCCACATTGCAACAACAGATGAACATGTCATGGAGGATTACGGGGACATCTTCACCTCACCCGCAGGGGTACTTATGCATTGTCAATTCAAGAATTCCATCGATCTGACCTAGGGCGCATCGCTACCAAATTGAATGATCTATCGGCACTATGTTCTGGATAATGACGAAATCAAGAGGTAGATTGAGGAGTTGCTGCAGAAAGGTCACATCCAATCGAGTTCATCGCCATGTGGGAGCCTGGTCGTGTTGGTGCAGAAGAAGGATGGGACTTGGAGACTCTGTATTGACTATTGGGAATTGAAAAATATCACTGTCTAGAATAGGTATCTGATCTTCTGGATTGATGAACTTCTGGACCAACTCAAGAGGGTCCAAATATTTCAGCAAGATCGACTTGAATTTTGGGTATGACCAAGTACCAATTGAACCCTCCGTTGTGTGGAATACTGCCTTCAAAGCCAAGGAGGGCCTTTTTGAATGGTTTGTCATGCCTTTCGGGTTGAAGAATTGTCCCGCAAAATTCATGAGGCTAATGGAAGACATCTTGCAAACATTCACCAACTCATTCGTGGTGGTGTATTTGGACGACATCCTGATCTTCAGCCAACATCGATAAAGAACACCACCACCACATTCGATGTGTCCTCCAAACACTGCGGCAACACAAGTTGTGTGCCAATTTAGAGAAATGCACTTTTGGCATGACCTAGGTTCAATATCTAGGATACATTATTGATGAACAGGGGGTGCATGTGGACCCAGTCAAGATCCAGGTCATTCAAGATTGGCCAACCCCAACCACTCTAACAGAGCTCTGTAGCTTTATGGGTCTTGCCAATTTCTACTGCAGGTTCGTGTTGGGGTTCTCTCATATCACTTAACCTTTGAGTCAGGTCACCAAGGGAGGAGTAAAAGAAAATTTATTTTGGTATGAATCTCAAGAGAAGGAATTCGCAGAGTTAAATAATCGCCTCTACTCTACACCAGTGCTCACATTACCCGACTTGGAGCACCCATTTGAGATAGAGACAAATGCCTATGAATACGTTATTGGAGTAGTACTTACTCAGTAGGGGAATCTAGTGGCATATCACTGTGAGACACTTTCAGACATAGTCCGAAGGTATCCCACCTATGACAAAGAAATGTATTCTATTATGTAGACCTGCCGACAATGGAAGCATTACATTTTGGGGAAGGAAATGGTCATCCACATAGATCACTGATCCCTGCATTCCATACAAATGCAAGGGAATTTGTAGAATTATCGCCATCAGAAATGCCCCACATACCTGTAAAAGTTCCATTTGAACATCAAGTACAAGAAGGGCAACACCAATAATGTTGCAGATTTCCTCAGTGGACCGTCGATCATGGCGCTAACCATTGTGCTCAAATCTTGTGGGAAAAAGAGTTCGGGTTTGTCGTATCTCTACAAAAATGATCTAGAATTCGGCAACACATACCAGTATGACGCTCCTGGAGGGTAAGCAAGTTTCAAATTTTTACCTCCAAGACGCACTGTTATGCCACCTGGGGCAACTCTGTGTTCCTTCAAGCGAGCATACCAACATCATTTAGGAAGCACACTATAGTTAGGTCGCTAGACATTTCAGGGTCGAGAAAACAGTGGTAGTACTGAAAAAGTATTTCTATTGGTTGAACCTTCGACATGATGTTGGGAAGTACATCAGATCCTGCACTTCTTACTCCATTTCCAAACTGACCATCAAGAAGCAAGGTCTATATACTCTTCTACCTACCCCTAGTCGACCTTGGGAATCCATCTCCATGGATTAAGTGTCGAGCCTTCCTTCTACCAAGCATGGCAACAACTGTGTTTTTGTGGTCGTCGACAAATTCTATAAAATGGCCATTATGGCGGCCTCCAAGAAGAATATCACACCAGAAGCCACTGTTAAACTCTTATTTGAACGAGTGTGGGTACACTTTGGGATCCCACAGTCCATTATCTCAAATCGGGATAGCAGGTTATTCGGTACATTTTGGTCAAGTCTATGTTTGATGTTGGACACCAAGCTCACTAAGTCCACAACTTTCACCCTCAAACTGATGGCCAGACAGAGGTCGTCAACAGGATGATTGTACAGATTTTGCGCATGAACAAGTCCAATCATCCATGCACATGGGATGAAAGCCTCCCCTATGTCCAGAAAAGCTATAACCGGGCTCTCCACATATCAACTGGCCATAGCCCCTTTCAGGTGGGCTTGGGATTCCAGCCACTATGTCCCATTGATGTGTCCATACCATTTGCAGCTACTCAGGCAGATTCCACTCATGTCTAGTCTAAATCCGATAAGGTGAACAACTTCATTGAGAAAAGTCAGCACATCCGCCAATATATTTATGACATTTTGGATAGAGCCAATGCTAAGTACAAGCAGCAGCATGATCCGCATTAGGTGCCACACAAGTTCCATGTGGGTGACAAAGTTTGGCTACATTTGCAGAAAGAGCGCCTCATTGGGCCTCACCGAAAGCTTCACTCGCTCCGACATGGATCATTCAACCATCACCAAGGTGCTAGCGAAAAATATCTTTGAGCTCATTATTTCACCATTCCTTGGTCTGCAGCCAGTGTTCAATGTGGACTGCCTTCGACCATACTTTCCACCATTGTTGGACACATCTGAAATTGCAGAACAACTCACACCAACAGATTTAAACCCAGACTGCATGGAACAAGCCACAACTAATTGGATCATGGACACACAGATCAAGAACACCTGCCAACAAAGGATCCAACTATATTTAGTTTTCAAAGCAGGCCAACTCCTTCATCAGGGCAAGTGGTTCACAAGGGACCAAATTCAACAGAAATTTCCTCATCTCATGGAGGAACTCAATGCAATGGGGACCATTGCTTCCCAAGGGGGGAGGATTGATCCAGGTTGATATCAGTGGACACCCGCCTATTCCACTAGGACCCCCACCATTGTTTCTTTAATTTTTTCAGTTTCTTTAATTGTAGCACAATTTACTATTTTTGGCAGTTTTTCGGTCCTAAATTTCTGGATCCATTTTGAGGCCCTAAATGATGTTTTTTGGGAAAATTTGGACACATGAAAGTTGTATTCCTCAGATATAAATTTCTAACGAGGTATTTTGCGCGTCAAACGGAGATCGTATGCCAAAGTTACGTCCCTGACAAGTTGATGTACCAATTTACCCAAATGGGGCCCATAGTTTTGGTGCTTCATCTCCTAGGGTTATGTTTTTGGATGTTAAGGGTTTTCCCATGTTTTTTAATAACAAAAAATTCCCTTAAGCCTCATTGTAACATAGTTCAGAGGCATGTAGCCACCACATCTCTTCTCAGAGATAAGTTTCCATCACCCGAGCTGGTTTATTTTCCATTATGTCTGTAAGCATTTTTTAGTATTTGGTATTATTGAAATGAAGTGTTATTCCTGCTGCATCTCTAAATTTATGTTTATTTATGTATTTATTGTGTTCCTACATAATTATAGATTAATCATATCAGAGCAATATGCTCTTTCTCGATATTTCTTTGCATTTCCCCAATGCGGTCGGGGTATAAGGAGTTAGGGCTCAATCTGGTTGAACCTTTGCAAGATCATCCTCGCAAACCCTGACGGCCTCCCATGGGGGAAGAAAAGAAAGAATACGGATCAGGAGATCCTATCAAAATATTACTCAAGGAGGCCCTTAAGAAACAAAGGAATGTGATGATGGATAACTTTTCCCATATCCTTCAACGGCTACCCACTGGCGACGCATCTCCATCCAACAACTACTCTAGAGGCGCCACTCCTTTCAAGGTATAGGTAAAATTTGACATTCCCATCTCTGAGGACCAAATAGATGAAAAAGTTGTAGATATATGGTTGATTCTATTAGAATGATATTTCTCGGTTCATGATTTTTCAATTCGGGAAAATATTACTTTTCACTCCTCAAAGTCAGCCCCCATCTCAAGGACTGATGGGAAACCTATTGTGAGAAAAATGAAGATAGGGAATCCTCCCTGTTCTCAGCCACACCAACTTGGAATTATTTCTGAAATTCCATCAGGGAATAATATTATCCTATGGGGAGCTATGAGGACAAGTAGATACAATGGACTATGATGCGGCAACAAAGGGATCAAAATGTGCATGAGATGACAAATCTGTTCCAAAACCTCCACACAAAGTTGTGTTTCAAGTATTTGGAGAAACATTTGGTGTTGAAGTACCAAAATTGTCTGCATATATACATTCAGGAGGAAATGGAGTTTCTCAACATCTCCTCGCTTGGTGCAGCATACCGCTATGCTACAAATATTGAGCAGAAATTCAAAAAAAAGAAGCGAGACTTTGGATTTGTGGATCAAAATCAAGGGAAAGGCGCCCCAAAACAACAGAACAAAGGACAAATCCAAGGAGGGGAGGCCCAAGACAACCCACCAAAGCCGCGAGTGAATAACAACACTACAAAGCCAAAGAAGGACACAGGAAAGTGGTGTGAGTTTCATAAGAGCTCAACTCACAACACAAGTGAGTGTCGGGTCAAGTAGTCACTGGTGGTCGAGATGAAGGCTTCCGAATCAGATGCATGTTCTGAATCTGAGTCAGAACCCGACAAGGTTAATGAAAGGGAAGCATATTATCGATGTGGAGCCCAACTCCATTGTTTCCACCACCAAGATCTAGAAGGAGGAACTTGAAGATCTATAGGAGGAGGAGCGCCTCTTCCATTCCCAGATGTGGGTGAAGGGTTCCCTGCTGCAGTTCATTGTCGATAGCGGGAGCCAAAATAACCTTATTTCAGTAGAGATCATGAAGCTGTTGGGACTGCTAACCATAATACACCCATAGCCATACACCATCAGGTGAATTCACCAAGGACGGGATCCTCGCATCAACCAACAGTGTCACCTTCCCTACGGCATCACGCCCTCACGGATGAGGTATTATGTGATATTTCTCCTCTTGATGTTTGTGATGTATTATTAGGCCAACCATGCTTGTAGAAGCGACATGTTGTGTATGATTCTAGACCTTGCGTTGTTATTGTTACTTTGGGCAATAATTTGTATAGGATACTGGAAGTAGCACCGCCTATTTCCATCTCTTTGATCACTGCAAAAAAATGCATTAAGCTTATTTCCAAAATCAGGAAATATTTTTTCCTAATGATCTGCCCTCAAGGAAATAATAATATTGTTGCCACGACCTCAAGATAGGGATCCTCCACATGGCAACAACATATGGACAAGGTCGTGGGGGAGTACGGGAACATCGTCACCTCACTCGCAGGGGTGCCTCTTCATTGTTAGGTCAAGCACTCCATCGATCTGACCATAGGCGTGCTGCTACCCAATGAACCAATATATCGACACTTTGTTTAGGAGAAAGGAAAAATAAAGAGGTATATTCAGGATCTACTATAGAAATGCCACATATGATCGATTTCATCACCCTGTGGGACACCGATCGTGTTGATGCAAAAGAAGGATGGGACTTGGAGACTTTGTATTGACTATCAGGCACTAAACAAGATCACTGTTCAGAATAGGTATCTGATCCTATGGGTTGATGACCTTATGGACCAACTCAAGGGGGCCAAATATTTTAGCAAGATCGACTTGAAGTCTAGGTATCACCAAGTACCAATCGAACCGTCCGATGTGTGGAATACTGCCTTCAAAGCCAAGGAGGGCCTTTTTGAATGGTTGGTAATGCCTTTCGGGTTGACTAATTCTCTCGCAACTTTCATTGGGTTGATGGAACATCTTGTGACCATTCACCAACTCATTCGTGGTGGTGTATTTGGACGACATCCTGATCTTCGGCCAAAGTTAGGAAGAGCACCTCCACCACATTCGACAAGTCCTCCAAACACTTCAGCAACACAAGTTGTGTGCCAATTTTGAGAAATGCACTTTTGGCATGACCCAGGTTCAATATCTGGGATATATTATTGATAAACTAGGGGTGCATGTGGACCCAGCCAAGATCCAGGCCATTCGGGATTAACCAGCCCCAACCACCCTAACAGAGCTTTGTAGCTTTCTGGGTCTTGCCAATTTCTACTGTAGGTTCGTGTTGGGGTTCTCTCATATCACTTGGCCTTTGAGTCAAGTCACTGAGGGAGGAGAAAAATAAAAATTATTTTGGCTTGAATCTCAACAAAAGGTGTTCGTAGAGTTAAAGAATTGTCTCTGCTCTGCACTAGTGCTATAATTACCTAACTTGCAGCAATCATTTGAGATCGAGACATATGCCTTTAACTATGCAATTAGAGAAGTACTTACTCAATAGGAGAATCTAGTGGCATATCACAATGAGACACTTTTAGACAAAGTATTAAGGTGTCCCACCTATGAAAAATAAATGTATTCCATTGTGCAGGCTGCTGACAATGGAAGCATTATATTTTGGGGAAGGAAACGGTCATCTACACAAATCACCGACCCCTGCAGTTCATATAGACACAAGGGAAGTTGCAAAAATATCGCCATCAGAAATTGTCCACATACCTACAACAGTTCCATTTTCACATCAAGTACAAGAAGGGTAGCACTAATAATGTTGCATATTGCCTCAACCGACTGCTGATCGTGGTTCTAACTATTGTGCTCGACTCTTGTGGACACGAGACTTTAGGTTAATCGCATCTCTAAAAAAGTGATCCAGAATTCGGAAACACATACCAGACGCTCCTAAAGGGTAAGCAAGTTCCAACTTTTGACCCCTAGGACGCATTGTTATGCCACCTGGGGCACCTCTGTGTTCCTTCAAGAGACCGTGCCAAGATGATTTAGGAAACGCACTATAGTCGGATCCATAAACATTTCGGGGTCGAGAAAACAATGGGAGTACTTTAGAGGTATTTCTATTGCCTGAACCTTCGAATGATGTTGGGAAACACATCAAATCCTACATTGCCTGTGCCATTTCCAAACCAACCATCAAGAAGCAAGGCCTATATACACTGTTTCCTACCCCTAGTCGGCCTTGAGAATCCATCTCCATTGATTACATGTCGGGTCTTCCTTCTACCAAGCATGGAAATGGCTGCATTTTTGTGGTCATCGAAACTCTAAAATGACCATTATGACAACGTGCAAGAAGAATATCACAGCAGAAGACACTACTAAACTCTTCTTTGAACGAGTGTGGGTACACTTTGGGATCCCACAATCCATTATCTGAGATTGGGATAGTAGGTTCCTCAGTACACTTTGGTAATGTATCTGGTTGATGTTGGAAACCAAGCTCGCTAAGTCCACAACTTTCCACCCCCAAACTGATGGCTAAACAGAGGTCGTCAGCAGGTTGATCGTACACATTTTATGCATGTACAACTCCAAGCATCCAGGCACATGGGATGAAAGACTCCCCTATGTCCAAAATATATATAACTGAGCTCTCCACATCTCAACTAGCCACAACCCCTTTCAGGTGGGCTTGGGATTCCAACCACTATGTCCCATTGATGTGGCCATACCATTTGCAACTACTCAGGAAGATTTGGTTCATGTCCATTCCAAAGCCAACAAGGCGAACAAATTCATTGAGCACATTTAGTACATCTTCCAACAGGTTCATGACATATTGGATAGAGCCAACGCTGAGTACAAGCAGTGGCATGATCAACATCGGGTGCCACACAAGTTCCAGGTTGGCGACAAAGTTTAGCTACTTTTGCAGAAAGAGTGCCTCGATGGGCCCCACCTCAAGCTTCACCTGCTCTGATATGGACCATAAACCATCATCAAGGTAGTAGGGGGCAATTCCTTTGAGCTCAGTATTCCACCATTCCTTGGTTTACACCCAGTGTTCAATGTGGACCGCCTTCAACCCTACTCTCCACCATTTTTGGACACATCTAACATTGTAGAACAATTGACACCAAAAAAGTTAAATCCAGACTGCATGGAACAAGCCACACTGATCAGATCATGGACACACAGATCAAGAACACCCGCCAGCAAAGTATCCAGCTATATCAAGTTGTCAAAGCAGGCCAACTCCTTCAATGGGGCAAGTGGTTCACAAGGGACCAGATTCAATTGAAATTTCCTCATCTCATGGAGGAACTCAACGTAATAATGACCATTGCTTCCTAAGGGGGGAGGATTGATCCAGGTGTATATTCGTGGCCACTCGTCTATTCCACTAGGTACCCCACCAATTTTTTTATTTTTATTTTTATTTTTATTTTATTTTATTTTATTTTTCTAATTCTTAATTGTAGCACAATTTTCTATTTTTGGTAGTTTTTCGGGTCCTCAACTTTCATAGTCGTTTTGAGCCCCTAAACAATTTTTTTTTGGGGAAACTAGGACAAACATTGGTCTTATAATACCAAAGACCAATTTTTGTCACTTGAAATTTGTATTCCTCAGATAGATCTTTCTAACGAGGTATTGTGTGCGGCAAATGGAAATCGTATGCCAAAGTTACGTCCCCAGGAAGTTGATGTACCAATTTACCCAAACAGGGCCCATAGTTTTGGCGCTTCATCTCCTAGGGTTAGGTTTTTGGATGTTTATGGTTTTCCCATGTTGTTCAATAACAAAAATTCCCTTGAGCCTCATTGTAACATAGTTCAGAGGCATGTAGCCACCACATCTGTTCTCAGAGATAAGCTACCATCACCCGACCTAGTTTATTTTCCATCTGTAAGCATTTTTCAGTATTTGATATTAATGAAATGAAGTGTTATTCCTACTACATCTCTATGTTTATGTCTATTTATGTATTTTATTTTGTTCCTGCATAAGTATAGATCAATGTGTTCCTGCATAAGTCTAGATCATTGTATCTCCCTCCCATGGTGGTAATGAAAATATAAGGGATAATTAATAAGGAACATGACATTTCCACATATATAGTTGTCCTAAAATATCATCATAAAATTTAAATCCAATGTCACATAATACCTCATCTTTGAAGGGCTTGATGTCATATTGCAAGTGACATTGTTCACTAACATGGCCTATATTGTCCTTGTCAAAGCCAACATATGGTGTATACCTAAAGGTTCAACATCATTGATAGCTTCATATTCTTGATTATCTATATTGAGATAAGTTTCTTTTATTTTTTCATGTTAATGTTAAGATGTAGTGGTATCCCTTTCATCCATTTTTGTGAAAGGATTAAATGGCACTCACCTTCCTCAATATCCTTTGTTTGGACCTTTGTAGTGGCAGCAATAACATTGACTTCCACATCAATAATTAGTTTTCCCATATCCATGGAGTCTTGTGACATCAATCCTTAACCAAAGTCTTATGCATCAAATTCATCTAATAATCATTGTCTAGTGTGACATTCATTATTGTTGTGAGAAGGGATTTTTTAGTGATCCCATCACTTTCCAATGTCCTTCTCTAAATTCCTATTATTATTATTTGCAAGTGGTTTTGAATGGTTGTCTTGAGGATGGTTATGTTTTATTTTTTTGTTTCGTAGAGTTAAAGATTCCTTTAACCTTCTTCTATTCCACTAATTTCTAGCCTAAAACTCTTTTTTACCCTTCTTTACGATTTTTTACTCAATATTGATAACATAATACTAATAAACTCCTGGTGAAAATATGTTTAGAAACAAAATTTATGCCTATATATCTATGTAATCCATCGCAGTATTTTGTAGAAAATATAACAATAGGATTCAATCCGATATTGTAATTTACTAAAACAAGATACTGAATCCTTCTATAATTTCTGGAAACAAAACATGATCACACAATCGCATAACAAGTAAGAGAAAGAAATAATCAATTGCACAACACAATATGTATCTGGGGCAAACACACTGCCTAAAACCCCGTTACATGTATATTGTATAAAGTCAAGGATCATGAAACAATACAATACTTTCTCTCTCAAGAGAAACTCTTGCTCTCTGCCAACTGTCTCACTCCGATCTAGGAAAAATCAGACAAATACTTACCCAAATCTTTGGCTCTTCTCATCCTGCCTTGCTCATGCATTCCTTGAGGAATTATATCCCTATTAAATAGGGAAATCCCTTGCCTTGATTGTTAAATCCTTCCTAGGCCCCCAAAATATGTTGTGAAACTAGCCCCAAAAAGAGAAGAAAAGAGATATCAACGCCTTAGAAATAAGCCACTTCGAGGGGGCAACCTCCAATACATTACATTAATGAACAATTCTTGGATGATTCAAATTACAAAACCTCCTTTCTATATATAGGAGTCCGCAATACAATGTAATCCCAGAACACCTAACCATATAACAATAATGAAGGGCAACAATAATACAATAGTGGAAGTCATATGGGTACAACAATAAGAAGAAGGGGGTTACACTAATAAAATACATTCATATTGTGGCTTAGGACCAGTATTAATTCTAAATTCAAAAAGTGTTGTCTCTAATGCTCACGTTGAGCCAAAGCTTCGTATAAAATTTCATCCTCCCACAATCTTCTGGTAAGTTCTTCCACTTAAACATGAGACCTCAAATTGATCGATTCGTAGATGTCGTAGTTCTTGTTTCCGTGATCGCTTAGGTTCCAACATGATTTTTCTCTTTTCCTCATCAAGTTCTAGCAATATTGTTTGAACTCGGAAGATTTTCACCATAACCTTCTTTAAGCATGAAACATGGAAAATTGGATGCACTTGTGAAGAAGCAAGAAGCTCCAATTTGTATGCCATAGTACCAATCTTTTGCAACACCTTGTAAGGACCATAGTACTTTGGCGATAATATATTATCCTTATTAGCTTTCTTGAGGGACATTTGTTTGTATGGTTGTAGCCATAAAAATACCCAGTCTCCTACATCAAAACTTCTCCCGCTGTGATGTTGATCTGCCTGTTGTTTCATTTGTTTTTGTGCCAAATTTAGGTTGTCCTTTAAGAGTTGGAGAACTTCTTGTTGATGCTCGATGTGATCTTCCACTACTTGAACCTTCGAATTTTCTCTTAAATATAATGTGATGGATGGTGGACGATATCCATAAAGTGCCATAAATGGGGTCATTTTTGCTGCAGTATGGAAGGAAGTGTTATACCACCATTCAGCTAGAGGTAACCACTTGACCCATTGTGTTTGTTCATCAAATACAAAACAACGAAGATATCCTTCAAAACATTTATTTTCTATCTCAGTTTGACCATCGGATTGAGGATGATAAGATGAGCTATGAGCTAATTGAGTACCCAAACAAGAAAATAACTCCGTCCAAAAATTTCCAGTAAAAATGGGATCTCTCTCGCTCACAATAACCCTTGCTTCCAGGCTTTTCTGGAATTCAAAATTACAAACGTAGCAATCGTACTTGCTTTAAATGGATGGAGAAGCACAAAAAGTGTACAAGGTTGGGTAAAAGTCTATCAAATCCCTACCATGATGGCCTTCCTCTTGACTTAGGCAAACTCCATGGAGAAACTGAAACTTCCTCCCAATGCTGCCACCAGGGCTTTGGAATGGACAGTTGTATAAGACCCGTGTCCGAATTGTCCTTCCAATCATTTTGAAAACCACAGACTGCAAGCAATTCCTTGTTGAATATCAGATTTAAGGCCATCCCAAAAAAATTTTTTCTTCACCCTGTGGTAAGTTTTTAAAAATCCTGAGTGTCCTCCTAAAGGAGAAGTGTGCAATTCCAGAAGAATCTTTTGTTTTAGTTGGGAATTCTTACAAAGATATAAGCGATCTTTGTACCATAAGGAATTATTTTTCCAACTAAATGTATCAGATGTACTAGGATCTTGCTGCAACTTTTGAATGAGTGTCCACACTTCTTCGTCCTTCTTCCATTCATATCTTGCGTTGGTTATCCAATCTAGTTGGATAATAGAAATGGAACAAAGAAATGCATCCACCTCTTCATTCTTTCTTGAAAGTGCATCTGCAACAACAATTAGCTTCCCTTTTTTGTATATTATTTCAAAGTCATAACCCAACATCTTTGTGACCCATTTTTTCTGCGCTTCTGAAGATAGTCTTTGTTCCAAAAAGTGTTTAAGACTATCATGATCATTTTTTGTTGAGAATGCAGCAAGATGATGGAGCTTAGTGAAATGAAGTACTTCACTAAGTGACCCATGAAGTAGAATTAAATAGTCCCTATTTTAGGGCTATGTCTATTTTGAGCATCTGGGCTGTTGGGAATTCCGGTTGGAGATTCTTAGTATGCGACATGTCGATAAATCAGAAAGAGACCCTCATGCAGGACCCAGGCTGTACTAAGTATATCTCTCACGCTCCATAAGTCATGTATTACCATATATATTTGACTATAAACAACTTGGGTTACTCTCTTGGGGCACCCCAGTTTGGAGTGTGGAAGTGTTCTTGTGTCTCTGAAACATCACAGTTTCCTAGGGTTTGATATGTGGCATCTTGCTGGTTGAGCTTGATTAGACTTCGGTGTGAAGTTTGGAGGGAGTGGGGCCCGGATAGTGGAGTTGTGTTCTGTTTGTTTTAGTTGAACTAGTTTGGATTAGTTAACTAGCTAATCAACTAGATATGAGTGGAGTGAATTAAATAATATTTAATTCACTAAATATTAACTCATTAGTCAACTCAAGAACACTTCAGTTCACTACAGTGCATGATCAGTTCAGTGGAGACCAGTGGAAGAGGTAGGTGAAAGGGTGAGTAAAGCTATCAGTTGGTAGATTTGTTTTGCATGAGATTTGCATTACACTTGGAGAATTGTCATGTGGTGCAGTGCTCAAGGGGATTCGAACCTTGGATCTCTTCACTCCTCTGAACCCCATGTTAACGTAGAGGCAAGGCAAGTAGAGTTTTGAACATTGACTTGTTCCAGCTGAGTCGGATATGTGCGGCTGAAAGTGCCCCAATACTGTAGGAGTATTATGTATTTAGTTGGGTGCCCCCTTGTTCTCATTACTAATACATTTGTGATGAGGTTTTAAGCTGGAAGCACATACATAGGTTGTTATGTGATTCAGATTTTAGTGGAGTGCTTACTATTATTTCATGTGACAATTAATTGTGAAAGAAAGTTCATGCTATTGGTGAAAGTGATGCCCATAGTCGATTCATCTTATTGGAGTAGTGGTTGTCAATGAAACTCATGGTATGGGAGGCGAGGTGAGTATGTGAGATCTAATACGGTGCAAACATTTTCTCTGGACAGGGCCTCAGGCTGGGAAACTCAGTTATAACATTTAGGAAAGTGAAAGGTCTGGTAAAAGCCCCTTGCAGTCAATCTCTGATTTGGAAATAATTTGTTTTCAAGTGTAGATCGGAAGCGATAGAGCTTGGAGTTTGGAATTCAAATTTTGCAGCAGAATTGTTTCTTGGTGCCGGTGTTGAAGATGTCTTCTTTCAACGGTTTGCGACTCGAATATGCTCTTGAAGGCAGTTCGAATTATGTTGCATGGAAGGATCGCATGGAAGCAGTGTTAGAAGATAATGGTCTGAAGGAGTTCGTGGATGCGGATGTCCCAAAGCCCAGTCGGCTTTGGTGGAGTGCATGTGAGGAACCAGAAATGTCTGAGGATCTGACCCCGGGCGTGAAGATGTATTATCATTTGCATGGAAGGAGAAGCTCTCCATGCTTGTATGGAAAGCTTTGGCCAGGTCTATCCCAGTGAAGTGACAAGGCAGCTCAAGGCCAGCTGGAGGCCTCAAGGGCTGGAAGGGCGACAGGTATCGCCAAACCTCAGTTCACTCTCAGTACGAGATGGTAGGAAGTCATGAGGGGATTCACATGATGAAAGGACTCATTAACTGTCTCCTTGGTCTTGAAAGCAGAGTGCCTCAAGGATATAGTGTGGGTGGAAGGCGCTGAGGATGGGAGCGCCTTTGGGCGGATCTCATGCAGGAGGAGATAAGGAGGATTACTCGAGATGGATCTTCATCAAAGGGAGCTGATGAAGAAAACTGCGCTTTGGTTGCCAAAGCAAAGAAGGGGAAGGGTAAGAAAACCTCTCATTCTAGTGCAAAGGGCAAGAAGCAGGATATGGCGAAAGTGAAGTGTTTTCACTGCCATGATCACGGACATTATGCTACCAATTGTCCAAAGAAGAAGAAGAACAAGCAAGCGGGAAGATCTGTAGATGGAGAAGCTTTGGCTTCACAGTTCGAGCTTGACTTTTCACTAATTGCATGCTTGGTTTCAAGTGTGATGGGATCGGTGTGGTTCTTGGACAGCGGTGCGTCATTTCATATGACGGGAGATCGGGAGTTGTTCTCAGATCTGGAGGACAAAGATTTTGGTATGCACATCGAGATGGGCGATGACGGTAGATACAGTGCGACTGGTATCGGTACCGTATCCTTTCAGAGGGAGTCTGGTAAACCCTTTGTCTTAAAGGATGTCATGCATGTACCTGGATAAGAAGAACCTGATTTCGGTAGCGATGTTGGAGGATAAGGGTTATGATGTGGTCTTCAGCGAAGGAAAAGCTTTCCTGCGCAGTAAGACTACTGGAGAGACCCGGAAGATAGGGGTTCGAACTGAGAACCTTTATCAGTTGCAGGTAGATGACTGCGCAGCTATGGCATGCAAGGCTGGAGATGTGGTGAGCCGGGATGATGAGGGCGAACTATGGCACAGGAGATTGGCCCATCTTCACCATGGAGCTTTGAAGATTCTGCAGCAGATTTCTACTGGACTTCCTAAGGGCACTCTTGCGCAGTCAGATCAGTGCAAGGGGTGTACTTTAAGGAAGTATGTGAAAGCCACCTTTCACGAGAAGGATAGTCGCGCCACGACGATCCTTGAGAGAGTTCACACAGACGTGTGTGGTCCTTTCTCAGTTGCTTCGATAGCAAAGCACAAGTATTATGTGATCTTTGTTGATGATTTCTCTCGAAAGTGTTGGATCTTCTTCATGTCAAAGAAGAGCGATACATTCGCGAAGTTCTGTGAGTTTAAAGCACTGGTCGAGAAGGAGTCGGGGAAGAAGGTGATTGCTCTAAGGAGTGATAACGGTGGTGAATTCATCTCGGCTGAATTCAAGGAGTTCTGCAGCGCAGAAGGGATTCGGAGAGAGCTCATCGCACCCCATGACCCACAGCAGAACGGGGTGGCTGAGCGGAAGAACAGAACGATCGTGGGTGCTGCACGGGCGATGTTGCATGATCAGGGCCTACCCCTTCACTTGTGGGCTGAGGCATGCAATACAGCAGTGTATGTGCAGAGCCGTTGTCCTCACAAGGTTCTTGGCATGAGTACACCAGAGGAGGCTTATTCTGGCAAGAGGCCTGATATTTCCCATTTGCGGATTTTCGGATCTCCTGTCTACATGCATGTGACGAAGGATGCAAGAAGGAAGCTAGATCCAACTGCTGAAGTTGGAATATTTGTGGGGTACACTGATACACCTCACAACTATCGGGTGTATGTGCCAGACAGTCGCAAGACTGTTGTGCGACGGGATATAAAATTTCAGGAGGAGAAAGCCATGCGGTGTTCGCTTGAGAGGGAGCTACACTTGCATGCAGATGAGGAGCTGTTAGTTCCTAAGGAGGAGCTTCCGGATGTGGATCAGCCACAAGAGGAGGTTCAGGAGGTGGAAGAAACCACCCGGGCAGCGCCAACCATCAGAGGGCGCATGCGCACTACAGAAGCTGAGCGACTGGCTCGGGATGCAGAGAAGGTTGTAGGACCACCTACAGCACAGCGCAGACAGAGACAGTCACCGGATCGGTACATTGGATACATGGCTCTTGTGAGTCAATGTGTTGTGACGGAGCCATCCTCTTTTGAGGAAGCTGTGGAGGAACCCGCATGGGTTGATGCCATGATCGAAGAATATGATTCGATCGTCAGGAACAGTGCATGGGAGATTGTCCCAAGACCGGTGGGGAAATCAGTGGTGGGTTCGCGATGGATCTACAAAGTGAAGCAGGCAGCTGACGGGAGTGTGGAGAAGTACAAGGCGAGATTTGTCGCCCGTGGCTTTTCACAGATTGAGGGGATTGACTATGAGGAGACTTTTTCACCTGTCGCAAGGTACTCTTCCATACGGACGATCCTTGCTCTCTCAGCGCAGATGGGGTGGCACATTCATCAGATGGATGTGAAGACTGCGTTCCTCAATGGAGTTATTGAGGAGGAGGTGTACATAGAGCAGCCTGAAGGTTTTGAGATCTTCAGCAGTGAGTCGCATATGTGCCGACTCAAGAGAGCACTGTACGGGCTGAAGCAAGCACCTCGTGCTTGGTACACTCGCATAGACAGCTACTTCACCGGGCTTGGATTCTCCAAGAGTGAGGCGGATCCTAACCTGTACCAGATTGTGGTGGAGGGGAAGATGTTGATCATTGTACTGTATGTAGATGATCTGATTTTGACGGGTGATGAGCGGTTGATACTTTCATGCAAGGAGGATCTTGCACGAGAGTTTGAGATGAAGGACTTGGGCATCCTTCATTATTTCCTGGGATTGGAGATTTGGCAGCGCAGTGGAGGACTGTTTGTTTCTCAGGGCAAGTATGCCCGGGAGATTCTGGAGAGGTTAAACATGCAAGGCTGCAAGCCTGTTGATACCCCTCTTCCTGGTGGATGGAGGAAGGGAGATGCTACTTCGGAGGAGGTAGTGGATGCCACTGTCTATCGACAGTTGGTGGGGTCGTTGATGTATCTGGTCAATACTCGACCCGATATATGCTATGCTGTTAACCAGCTTTCGCAAGCTATGGTTAAGCCTACCAAGCTCTTTTGGAAGGCGGGCAAGCATGTATTGCGCTATATCAGAGGCACATCGGGATATGGTCTATGGTACAGACAGGAGGATGGAGTGAAACTTTCTGGTTTCACTGATGCAGATTGGGCAGGGAGCCCAACAGACCGGAAGAGCACTTCTGGAGGAGTTTTCGGCATTGGGTCGACAGCAGTTTCCTGGTACAGCAGGAAGCAGAGATCCGTGGCACTCAGTTCAGCAGAGGCCGAGTACATGGCAGCAAGCTTGGCTGCATGTGAGGCTATTTGGATGAGGAAGATCCTCGCAGGTTTGTTCAGGTTGCATTTGGAGCCTACGGTGATCTACTGTGATAACCAGAGCTGCATCAAGCTCTCGGCTAATCCAGTTTTTCATGATAGGTCCAAAAATATCGACATCAGGTACCATCACATCAGAGATTGTGTTCAGCGGAGGATCATGATGCTTTCATATGTTCCCACGGAGGATCAGGATGCCGACATCCTGACGAAGGCGCTCACCAGGAGCAAGTTTGAATTCCACAGAGGCAGGATAGGGGTTGCAGATAATCCATATCTTGCTGAGAGGGAGTGTTGAAAATGCAGCAAGATGATGGAGCTTAGTGAAATGAAGTCGCCTTCACTAAGTGGGCCCGCAGGCAAATTCTGGCGCAAAGTCTATTTTTAGACTATGTCTATTTTTAGACATACGGAGCATAATTTAGGAATTCTACTTGGAGATTCTTGGAGTATGCGACATGTCGGTAAAAATAGATGAGACCCTAATTTTTAGGACCCAGGCTATTTTTAGACTGATCTCCTAAAAATATGGAAGTCAAATATTATTTACCCTTAATAATATTTTGACTATAAACAGCAGTTTACTCTCTTGGCGCACTTCAATTTGAGTCATGGAGGTGACTCATGCAACTGACACAAGGAATCACGTGGTTCCTAGGGTTTGATGGCATCTTGCATGGTTGGCTTCAGTTAGACTTCAGTGGCAGGAGTTTTGGAGGAGTTAACGGGACAAGTAGTGGAGTTGTGTTCTGTTTGTTTTAGTTGAACTAGTTGGGATTAGTTAACTAACTAATCAGCTAGATATGAGTGGAGTAAATTAAATAATATTTAATTTACTAAATATTAACTCATTAGTCAACTCAAGAACACTTCAGTTCACTACAGTGCATGATCAGTTCAGTGGAGACCAGTGGAAGAGGTAGATGAAAGGGTGAGTAAAGCTATCGGTTCAGTTTTGCATGGGATTTGCATTACACTTGGAGGAATTGTCCATGACAATTGCGCAGTCAAGCTTGAGGGATTCGGAGCACTTTTTTCTCTTCATATACGGAGCCATGATTCACTTTGTGAGGCAAGGCAGTGTGGCGAGGGTTTCAAGACAGTGACTTGTTCAAAGCGAGATGCAGATTCTCTGCCTAATTTATGAGAAAGTCTTCGAGCTCATGTGAAATTATTGTACTTGTTTAGTTCCCTTTGTTTCTCCATTATAATATACACAATAAGCTGCGGGTTTTCAGCTATAGGCTTTCCCCATACATGCGAGTTAATGTGTGATTGATTTGATGTGAGATTGCTTCGTTATTTCCGCATGTGACAATTAATTATGAAAGAAGGTTATGTGTTATGCATGCAATTTGAAATTGATGTATGATCGGGTTAATCTTCATTGAATGTTGTTCTATTCATTCATTCTCGAGTTTTACCTTTAAGTGTCTTCCCATTAAGTAAGGTCACCATTTCTTTAGTGCATGTAGTATTGCTAATATTTCCATCTCATAAATAGATTTCTGTAAATACTTTAAGATATTTAGTTGGACAACTTTCAAAAGCAATGGGTCTTCCTTCTTGCATTAAAATAGCACCAATTCCATTTCCTGAGGCATCACATTCCACAATAAAGGTTTTTGTGAAGTCTGGCGTTACTAAGACTGGTGCTAGGCACATTTCCTCTTTAAGATGTTCAAAGGACTTAGTTGCTTCAGGAGTCCATGAAAATGCATCTTTCTTCAATAATGTTTTTATAGGCGCTGCTATTCTCCCATAATTCTTAACAAAGTTTCGATAATACCCTGTTAACCCGAGAAATCCTCGCAACTGCTTTATGGTTGTGGGGACTTTCCATTCCTTAATGGATTTAATTTTGTTAGGGTCTACCTTAACACCCTCGTGAGATACAATATGACCCAGATATTCCACCTCTTGTACTCCAAAAAAACATTTGGATTTTTTTGCATATAATTGTTTCTCCTGCAATAGTTTGAGCACCCTGTCAACATGTTCAACATGATCCTTCCAAGACCTGCTGTAGATTAGTATATCATCAAAAAATACTAGCACAAATTTTCTAGGAAGGGTTTGAAAATGGAATTCATCAACCCTTGAAATGTAGAAGGTGCATTGGTAAGGCCAAAAGGCATGACCAAAAATTCATAATGACCCTCATGAGTTCAAAATGTTGTTTTGGGAATATCTTCAGTCTTCATTCTAATTTGATGATATCCTGAATGAAGATCCAACTTGGTAAAATAAATTGCTCCATGTAATTCATTCAATAATTCATCAATCACAGGAATGGGAAATTTATCTTTAATGGTGAGCTTATTGAGCTCCCTATAATCCGGACACATTCACCATGATCCATCCTTCTTGTGTACCAATACTACGGGAGCAGAGAAAGAACTTTGACTAGGTTGAATTATACGCGCCTCTAACATTTCTGCAATCATACGTTCAATTTCGCTCTTTTGTAAGTAAGGATATCTATAAGGCCTAATGTTTGGAGGAACACTTCCTGGAATCAAATGAATAGCATGATCATGATCACGAATAGGTGGGAGTCCTTTGGGAGTTTCAAACACCTTGGAATGATTGTCCAAGACTTGTTGGAGATCTGCAGAAATAGATGATTTTGATGTCGGAACTTCTAATGAGCATAATTGTGCAATTACGCCTCGTTGTTCTTTCTTTAGAAGCTTTGTCATGACATTAGAGCTTATTATCCTTCCCGGCTTCCCTTCAATGCCCCGTAATTCGACTTCCTTTCCTTCTGAAAAAAAAATTCAAGAAAAGTTCTTGAAAATTAAAAGCTACCGTCCCCAAAGATTGTAACCATTGTACTCCTAGTACAACATCAGCACCTCCCATAGGAATGGAAAGCATTGGACTAGTCAATACATATTCCCCTATGGTTAGCTTGATATTATGGCATTTTCCAGAGCAATTTATAGTTCCTCCATTTGCAACCATCACTTGACATTCTGGTGCTGGGTATAGGAAACAATTCAATTCCTTGGCTACCTTACAATGAATAAAATTATGGGTACTACACGAATCAATCAACACTATTACCTTTTTCTTCTTGATATGTCCTTCTATCTTGAGAGTTTGAGGAGTGGTAATTCCTGCCAATGCATTACACGATATGGTCGAACTCATTTCTTCCTCTTCTAGGGCTGGTTCCTGGTGTATATCCTCTTCTTGTTCATTTTCTTCTTCCTCTTCACAATCTATGTAAAATAATTTCTTCTCAGCACACTTGTGACCTTTAGTGTATTTGCTATCACAACTGTAGCAAAGCCCTTTTGCTCTTTTTTCTTCCAATTGTTGTGGTGTCAACCTTGTAGGTTGTGGAAATCTGGGCGTAGCAACACTTCCTTCTTTATAGAATTGAGTGGTAGGCTTCCTTGTCGCCATAATTTTACATTCAACTTTTCTTGCCAACCTGAATGCCTTCTCCAATGAATCAGGTTCCAAAACGCGAACTTCATGTTGGATGTTATCCTTTAAAGTGCCTATGAAGAGATCAATCCTGTGTTCCTCTGGAATATCAGTGACCCTTATATTCCATTTTTGGAAGTCCTCAATGTGCTCCCCCACTAAACCCTTTTCTTTGAGATTTATCAATTGGTTAAATAAGGTGTTTCTCTATGTTTCCTCATAATGTGTTATCATTTCCTCCGTAAAAATTGACCAAGTGGCAATTTTTTTACAGGAGCAAAGCCATCGATACCATACAAATGTATTTTGTTCTAAATGTAAAGTTGCAATGCGTACCTTTTGTCTGTTTTTCACATTATGGAGATCAAAATATTGCTCCATCTGTAGTATCCATGTAACAGGATCCTTTCAATCAAACTTCCTCATATCCATTTTTGGAATATGGTGGTTCTTCCCGCCAACATTAGATTTTATGAAATCACAATTAACATTTATTTTGTTTTCATCATGAGTTTCCTCTAATATCTTTTTACCATTAGGAAACATTTCTTGTATCAACTTTGTCAAACCTTCCATGTATGCTTTTAGATCATTCTTCATGTTTTCCATCTTAGATTCCATGCCAGCTTCCATGCCATCTATCTTAGATTCCATGCCATCTATCTTAGATTCCATGCCATTATTCAAACCATCCATATTAGATTCCACGCCTTTCTTCAAACCATCCATCTTAGTTTCCATGCATTTCTTCAAAACTTCCATGTCATTTTTTGTTGCTCTTTGCGAGTGCGAAATTTGTTGCACTTGCTCTTGTGATTTTGATATGTCATGTTGCCATTATTCGTCTTCATGAGTCATAGTAGAGCTTTCTAAAGGCCTAATGGGTGTTGAATTATTTTTAGGGGAAATTTTAGAATCCAATACTGATATATATTCTACAATATGCCCTTGGAATCAATTCAACTTGATTCTTAAAACTAGACTTATGCAATTCGGAAAAAAAAATACACACCTTTTACTTGCTTTTGAGGAGCTCGATATTGAAATTGAATTATCTCTATAATTACGGATCCTAAATATCTGAAATTAAGCCCTTTAGTAGCCCTCTGAAGCTTCTTTCAAATGCCACAGGTCTGATCTAATTTGGATTCTTCAAGGCAAAGTTATGTCCAATCTCCCACAATGACCCAATTTTGGACTGGTTCAGTAGAGTGAACTTGTACGACTTGCCACGTGTCATTGTTTCCTCCTTGTACTTGTGGCCACTTTTTACAACATTCATATCCGATGGTCAGAGAGAGAGAGCTATGAATATTTTCCCACAATCACCTCTTTGAGATGAAATTCAGAAGCCTCAAAAAGCCCTAACTTCCACAGATCATATCTCCAAAAATGTTGCGAACCAATATCTGAAATTTTGCAACGATGTTCCTAAGGATTGCGGCTTCGCACTCTAAGAATTTTAGCTTCTAAACCTTCGTAGAAAAAAAGTTATTACAAAAATACCACGATGACCTGTTTAGGTTAAATTCAGGAGCCTGCAAAATGACCTAATTTTCACAGATCATATCTCCGAAAATATTGCGAACCAAGCTCTGAAATTTTGTGATGATGTTCCTCAAGATTTTGGCTTTGCACTCTAAAAATTTCAGATTCTAAACCTTCGTAGAAAAAAATTTATAGCGAAAATTCCACGATGACCTGTTTGTCGCAGTGAAACCCTAGAATCTCAAAGCTCTGATACCAAATGTTGTGAAACCAGCCCCAAAAAGAGAAGAAAAGAGATATAAATGCCTTATAAATAAGCCACTTCGAGGGGGCAACCTCCAATACATTACATGAATGAAAAATTCTTGGATGATACAAATTACAAAACCTCCTTTCTATATATAGGAGTCCATGGGGCCACAATGTAATCCTAGTGGGGCCACAATGTAATCCTAGCCGACCTAAAAATAATAATTTAAGGGCACAATAATAACAATATGGGGGTTACAAGGGTACAATAATAACAATAAGGGGGTTACACTAACAACAATAAGGGACTATAGTAGTAATATAGGGCCCTAACAAAATATTCCATAACTAACCTGTACAATTTTCTAATTATACAACTGATAGTTATCATATTTTTAACCTCAATCTAAACTGGGCCCTCCTTAGAACTGACATGAAACAACTATTTATACAAAATTATCAGTTAATTGATTGATCACTACTTGTGAATTAAATCAGATTTAATTCACTTGACCTCTCACTAGCTCATCTCTCAATTAGAACTAGTTAAACTAATTTTAACTCAATCTCTTGAGTTAACTAATTACAACTCACAAATAATTGTAACTGGACCCCCTTAAATCATGGGAGAACTCTACATGCATCTTCTTAGACCTTGAACTTGAATTTCTTAAGATAACTTAGTCATTTTGACTTAGTTAATTAATACAAGCTGTCATGAGATGAAATTACAATTTCTCTTCCAATTTAATTCAGGGAAAATTAAATTAGAAGCCCTGCTTTAGGGTGCCATTTCAACACTCCCTCTCAACAAGAAAGGGATTATCTGCTACCATGATCCTACCTTTGTGGAATTCGAATTTTCTTCTTGCTAGTGCCTTCATCAAGACGTTTGCATCCTATTTCTCCGTGGGAATGTACTCTAATTTCATAATCTGCCTATCAACACAATCTCTGAGATGGTGATGTCAGATATCAATATGCTTGGACCTGTCATGGAATATTGGATTAACCGAGAGTTTGATGCAACTTTGGTTATCACAGTGTATCACCATCAAATCCATCTATTAACCAAAAAAACCAACGATTATCTTCCTCATCCATATCGCCTCACATGATGCTTGACTAACCTTCATGTACTCTACTTATGCTGAACTAAGTGCAATTGATCTATGTTTCATGTTGTATCAAGAAATTGCTACTAATCCTATGTTGAAAATGCCTCCTGATGTGATTTTTCATTCGGATGGACTCCCTCCCCAACCTACATCAGTGAATCCTTGAAGCTTCACTCCCTCTGTCTTTCTATACCATAATACATACTATGTAGTGCCCCTGATATATCGCAACACATGCTTCCCTACCTTCCAAAAGATCTTAGTCAAGTTAATCATAACTTGGATGAACTGGTTAATGGCGTAGCATATGTTGGGTCGTTTGTTCAACAAATACATTAGTGAACCGACAAGTTGCCTATAAACAATAGCATCCACTACTTCGCCCAAAGTAGCATCCTCCTTCCTCTAATTTCCTGCAAGAGGAGTCTCCATGGGTTTGTTGCCTTCCATGTGGAACTTCGTCAAAATATCCTTGGCATACTTGCCCTCAGATACAAATATCTCCCCATCTCTTTGTCATATTTCCAATCCAAGGAAATAGTGCAAGAGCCCCATGTCCTTCATCTCAAATTCTCTTGCAATATCATCTTTGCAAGACTTTATGAGCTTCTCATCACTTGTTAGTATTATATCATCAAAATAAAGTACAATAATCAAAATCTTACCATCAACCACAATATGATATAGGTTCGTATTCTCTTCACTCTTGGTGAAGCCCAACCCAGTGAAATAGCTATCAATCCTGGTGTACCAAGCACGAGGTGCTTGCTTCAGCCCATACATTGCTCTCTTGAGTCTGCACACATGTGACTACCTATCTAAGGTATCAAAACCTTCTGACCGCTCAATGTACACTTCTTCCTCAATAACTCCATTAAGAAAGGTTGTCTTTACATCCATCTGATGTATCTTCTATCCCATCTACGCTGAGAGTGCAAGGATGCATCTAATAGATGAGTACCTTGCAACTGGTGCAAAAGTCTCATCATAGTCAATTCCCTCGACTTGAGATAACCCTCTAGCAAAAAACTAGCCTTGTGCTTCTCCACACTTCCATATCTTGCCTGATTCACCTTGTATACCCACCTGGATCCTACAGTTGACTTCCCCACTGGTCTTGGGGAAACTTCCCATGCACTATTTCTGATGATGGATTCATATTCCTCAACCATGGCATCAACCCACACTAGCCATTGCACTTCTTCCTCAAAAGATGATGGTTCTATCACATACCTTCACTCATAAGAGCCTTGTATTTATTGTACCACTCTGGGGACCTTCTCTATATGCGCAATGATGTGGGTGCTCCCACATTATCTCTCGCGTCTAGGAATACTTTTTCAACCTCTCTAGTGCGCTTCCTTCCATCTCTAGTAGTTGGATCTGCATGAGTGATTTCTACCACTCTCTGTTCCTCTGCTTGTGGCTGCTCCAAACCCTGATGTTCATCCTTTGGAGCTAAGATCTCCTCAACTGCATGCAACTCAAACTCCCTCTCAAGAGACAATCGTATGGTTTTTTCTTCTTCAAACTTCACATCTCTTCTTACCACTGTCATCCTGTGTGCTGGAAAGTACATCCAATAGTTGTGAGGTGTATCAGTGTACCCCATAAATATCCCCAACTCTGTTGTTTTCTATAGCTTCTTCCTCGTATATTTGATCACATGGAAATAAACATATGAACCAAAAAATTTAAAATACGACACATCCAGTCTCTTACCTGAAAAATCCTCCTCTGGTGTACTCATCGCAAGTATCCGATTAGGAATTTTGTTCTACAAAAATACTGTTGTATTGCATGCTTCTTCCCATAGATGAAATGGTATGCCTTTATCATGCAACATAGTTCGTGAAGCTCCCACAATAGCTTTGTTCTTTATTTTTGCAACCCCATTCTGATGTGGGTTATGAGGTTCAATCAATTCTCTTCGAATTCCTTTGGAGACACAGAATTTCTTGAATTTGTTAGAGATCTGTTCTCCACCATTTTTCGCTCCTCGGAGCCTTCACCTTCTTCCCTTTATATTTCTTCACAAGTGCCTTGAACTCACAAAACTTGGAGAATGTCTGATCTTTCTTCTACATGAAGAAAATGCAACACTTTCTTGAAAAATCACGAAAACAAATCACATAATACCTGTGCTTTGATGTGGAAGCTGTTGAGAATTTTCCACACACGTCTAAGTGAACTCTCTCAAGGATTGATGCTGCTCAGATTTCCTTATCATGAAAGGTGGCTTTGGTATACTTCCCCAATATACACCCTTTTCATATGTCTCTCTATAAAAGTGCACTATTTGGAAGTCCTATAGAAATCTGTTGCATGATCCTCAAAGTGATGTGGTGTAGATGGCCCAACCTCTTGTACCATAACTCGTCGATGTCTCGGCTCTCCACCTTCTCTGATTTACTGCTCAATGTTGCGCAGTTCTCTACATTAATTTTGTAGAGGTTCTTCACTCTAAACCCAATATTTTTCACCTGTCCCATGGCTTTGTGACGAAGGAACGCTTTTCATTCATTGAAATCACATCATATCCACAATCTTCCAACATAACAACATAAACCAAATTATTCTTTAAACCAAGTACATGCATGAAATATTTTAGTATGATGGATTTACTTGACTCTCTCAAAAAGGTAACTGTACCAATACCGTTAGCGCTATACCTCATGTCATCACCCATCTCGATCTGCATATGGAGATCCTTCTCCTCCAATTTGTTGAAGAATTATTTGTTTTCGGTCAAGTCCAATGAGGCTCCAATATCCATGTTCCATACATATCCCATCACCGATGACACCATGCATGCGATAAGGGTGAATTCCAACTCGAACTATGAAGCCAATGCTTCACCTGTTGCTCCTCTTGAGGCCTTCTTGTTGTTATTCTTTTGTGGACAATTTGTGGCATAGTGTACATGCTCATGACAGTTGAAACATTTTACCTTTGAAAAGTCTCACTACTTTCCCACCTTTCTGGTTGTGGATTTGGAATGGGACACCTTCCCTTTTCATTTCTTCACCTTTCTAGCCAACGCACAATTCTTCTCATCATCAGTCTTTAATGAGGATCCATCTCTGGTGCTCCACCGAATTTCTTCTTGTGAAAGATCAGACCATAGTTGCTCCCAATCCGTCAGCTTCTCCCTCCCATTAATAGAGTCCTGGTAGCTATTCCAGCTCTTGGGAAGGCCTAGAAGATCTAGGCTCACCAAATCATCTAAGGCAACAGTGATCCCAATGCTTCCAAGCTCATCTTGACATTGAGTGAACTTTGTCAGCTATTTTTGGATCATGTCGCCCTTCTCCATTTTGATCTTCCTGAGCTTTCCTTTTAGTGCTAGCTTCCTGTGGTCATTTCTATTATGATATATATATGTCAACAATTTCCACATCGCATATGGAGTCGCCTTCCAGTGGAGGCTCGAGACAATATGGTCTCGAACTCCCACTAACAATATCTTCCTCGCCTTTGCTACATTCTTCTTCCATGCATCAAGAAGTTGAGCATCTGCTGCTGCGGGCTGTGAGACATCATTATCTATGAAAGCCTTTAGTCTGTTGTCCTTAAGCATTGCCTCCATCCTCTCCTTCCATGCAATATAATTCAAATTTCCCTCAAGTGCATATTCAAGTCTTAAGCCATTGAAATACATCTTGATGTATTGTTGGATACCGAAGAATAAATCTGAAAATTTGAACCTGATCAAAACAAAATTTGTTCTTCTGTTCTTATTGTCATTCTTGGCACTCTGATACCATGTAGAAAATCTAACAACGAGATTCAATCTAATCTGGTAGTGTACTAAAACAAGATATTTAATCCTTCTACAATTTGCGGAATCAAAACACGATTGCACAATCACATAACAAGTAAGAGAAATAAATAATCAATCGCACAATACAAGATGTATCTCAGGAAATCACACTACCTAAAGCCCCGCTATTTTTATATTGTATAAATTCAAGGATCATGAAACAATGCAATGCTTTCTCTCTCAAGAGAAACTCCTGCACTCTGCCAACTGTCTCACTCTGATCTAGAAAAAAATGGACAAATACTTAGACAATTCTCTGCCTCTTCTCAACATGTCGTGCTCATGCATTCCTTGAGGAATCAAATCCCTATTAAATAGGAAAATACCTTGCCTTGGTTGCTCAATCCTTCCTAGGCCTCCAACTTACTCTATAACTGACCTGTAGAATTTTATAATTATCATCCCTTTAACATCAGTCTCAATTGGGCCTTCCTTAGAATTGACATGCAACAACTATTTATAGAAAATTATCAGTTAAATGATTGATCACTATGTTTGAATTAAATCAAATTTAATTCACTTGACCTCTCACTAGCTCATCTCTCAGTTAGAACTAGTTAAACTGATTTTAACTCAATTTCGTGAGTTAACTAATTACAACTCACAAATTATTGTAATTGGACCCCCTTAAATCATGGGAGAACTCTACATGCATCCTCTTGGACCCTCAACTTGAATTTCTTAAGCTAACTTAGTCATTTTGACTTAGTTAACTAATACAAGTTGTCATGAGATGAAATTACAATTTCTCTTCCAATTTAATTAAGGGAAAATTAAATCGGAAGCCCTTCTTTGGGGTGTCATTTCTTGGTTCCATCTCAACATATTTTAGAACCAAGTGCCACTTAAAATCCCAAATACCCATCTTTTTAAATACAGTGTGACACGTGTTGATTTAGACTCTAGCATGGCCTAGTCCTTAGTTTGGGGCAAGTTCACCTATCTCGTGTACTAGTCTTCATAGTCTCCAACGAGAAAATAATCCTCCTTGAGGGCATTGACAAATTCCATTCAAGTGAGTACTATTGCATATAGTTAATAATATCCAACGTGATGTATCAAAAAATTATCCCATCAGTCCTTTGAAATGGGAAAGGGCCTTTATAAGATAAAAAGTAATAATCTCACTCCTATAAAAGTTGTGAACAAAGAAATGGCCCTCTAATATATTTAACCATCTCTCCAAATCTTTTGCATTTATATTTCTTTCAAATAGAGGGTTGTCAAAACTAACATGTACCTAGAAGGGTGTTATTCCTTTGAAAATATTTCTTGCAAAATGAGCCTTCATCACAATTGGGATTCATTAAAGGATATAAGTGGAATATCCTGTCATCTTATTTCTAGTTTTTTCTAGGGTTTATTGCAGCAAAGACATCATAATATCTCTTCTCCCATCATCTTTCTTTTTGTCTATCATGGGTGGCCACTTGGATCAGTGGGGGAGGTATTCACTAGTATCTACTACATTAACTCCCTACCTTGACTTTATAAAGGGCATGCATGAAAAACAACAATGAATCAACAAATACCATGAATCCAAATTATATTGAGAATGAAATGAAAGAGCATAATGATGCAGATATTGTTGAGAAATTAATGTACTTGTAGATTAGGATTGATTCCTCTTACCTAATAATTACTTGTGAGAGTTTGTTGGCCTTTTATTACTTTATTATATCTTCTTCATCAACCAATTACCAAATCATAAAATACACGAAGATCACAAGAACACAAAGAACACAAGATATAGGCTCCAACCCAGGGCAAAACCCCTCCAAGGGGAAAACCCAACCAAATATTCTCTTCATATATCATTAAAACAAAGTGAGACATCCAATTCCTAAATATAAATACTAAGACCTCCTCAAGTACCAAGTCATCCCTCCTTTAAAACCTTCCTTCAGCAAGTCAAAGCTCACAAATTCAATGATAATCAAATCTGCTCCGACTCAAGATTCTGGCCTTGAAACTCATATTTTCAAACCCTGCAACTTAGATCTAAAATTTCACCCTATAATTTTTGGTCCTGCAGTTCATATAGTTTCCCCAAAAACTCGCACGTGTGGATTAGGTCAAGGAAAAAAACATATTTTTCTTTCATCTTTGGTTTTCTCCTTCTTCCTTGGCATTCTCACTCTTTTTCTTCTTCTCTTGCTTGGAGATTGAACTTGTTGAGTGAATTTGCTAATGAGGACAAAGTCTCTTCCTTTATATACCATTTTCATGTGGTCGAATGGACCTCTCCTAGCCTGACTTCTTCTAGAAGGTCTGACTTGGTGTTGAGGGTCACAAATACTCTTCTAGACTCAAAATGATATTTTCTTTTGATTACAAATATCCCGAAAGGGACTTTGACTCATGGAAATATTTATTATCGACTCAAGAAACACTAGAAGGGTGAATAACGTGCTTATCTAGAAAAATAATAATAATAATAACTTTTTCTCTTACTTATTTTTCTTTTTACAAGAAGTATACATTGATATAAGTACAAAAATAATTATGAAGACTGAACCTAGTTACAATTTTCAACACTCCCTCTTAACTAGGGAGGCATTCATAATTTTACAACAAGGTACATGGATACTCAAATTGAAATATTTCATAAGAAGAGTCGGATTGATAAAACAACTTTAAGCATCAACATTATAACCAACATTGTCAAACTCAAGAATATAGTAATGCCTTTACTAACAAGCTATAACTCTCCATTGTATTAGAGCACAATGTTGGGAGGAATACACATGGACACCACCACTGCCTCTTAACACACACACTCCATCTGGATGTTCAACAGGTATGCCCTTTTAGGACTATTATTATCTTGGATTCCCAAACCTCAAATAATATTTATCCTCTTCGAATACTCTTATCTTGTATGCCTAATGACATCCTCAAAGAGTATCAATTTTAGATTCTTATATAATCCTCCATTCTCTTTACTAGTTCCTTTACTAAGACTTACGATTGTTAGTCATGTTATAGTGCATGAAACATGGAGAATATGGTGTCCCTCATCACTCCCTCTCAAATAGGGAGGAGATATCAACAATTCCAAGTTTTTTTTTCAAGTACTCAAGCTTCTTATTTAGAAGAGACTTTGTCAATTTATAAATTGCTTGTTCATTTGTGGAGATGTATTGTAGCTTCACGACCCCATCCTGAACCAAAATTTGAATGTAGTGATACTTATTGTTGATATGTTTCATCCTAGCATGGAACACTAGGTCCTCTGTCAGTCTTATACAAATTTAATTGTGACAATGTATGATGGTAGGGTTCAATGCTCCTTCAAACAAATTTGATAGCAGCTTCCTAGGCCAAACAAATTCTCTGCTAAATTCACTTGTTGCAATATATTTTTATTCAGCACTACTTAATTCCACTATATATTTCTTCCTACTCATCCAAGATACCGTAGAATATCCTAAGATAAAACATCCACCAGTATTGCTCCTTCCATACGTTTCACTGCCTCCATAATCTAAATCTGTATAGCCCAATAATTGTATCTCATTACCAGCATATCTCAGGCAGTGGTGTATGGTCCCACGAATATATCTCAAATTCTGTTTGGCTACTATCCAATTATTGTGCTTTAGCTCCATTTTAAATTGAACAAGAACATTTACTGCATAACATATATTAGGATAGGTGTTCATGACAAGATCCATTAAGGAGCCAATCAACTGTCAGTAGCATGTAGGATCATCAGGACTTGATTCTGAACTTCTTAGCTTCCTGAAATCAGTAATCATTGGGGTTTCATAAATTTGTTTTCCTTCATGCCAAACTTATACAACATCTTGATCACATATTTTCCTTGAAAAAGATAGAATTCACTTGGTTTCTGTCATACCTCCAATCCCAAGTAGTAGTGCATAAACACAATATCCTTCGTGTAAAATTTGGATTCCAACTGCTTCTTTCACTCTTGAATTCGATGTTCTACACCTGTAAAAAGTAAGTCATCCACATATAATAGTATAATCACAATTTCATTTTTAACCACCTTGATGTAGAGAAAAGGATCTATAAAAATCTTGACGAAACCAAGTCTTAGAAGATATGCATCCATTCTTGCATACCATGCTCCAAGGGCTTGCTTTAATCCATATAGATCCTTCTCCAATTTTTAGACATCTGTCTCCTTATTATGGACTTTGAATCCCTCGGGCTACTCAATGTAAAATTCTTCATCAATTGTCCCATTCATAAAATTTATTTTAACATCCATTTGGTGAATTTTCCATCTCATAGTAGAAGCCAAGGAGATAAGTGATCTGATGGTAGTATACCTAGTTGCTGGAGAAAAGTTTTCTTCATAATCGTTTCCTTCTTTTTGAGAAAACCTCTTGCCACAATTCTTGATTTATACTTGTCAATGATTCCATCAATTGTGTGTTTGATATTGAATATCCATTTGGAAGTGACAATTGATTTGTATTTAGGTCTAGGAACAATTTCCCATACATAATTTTTCATTATAAACTAGTACTCTTCTTGCATTGCACTCCCCCATTCTTGATGTTCGATTTCCTTCTCATACGAGGTAGGTTATGCATCAATAACTTTTGTTATGTAAGATGCATATCTTGAATATCTTTTAGTATTTTTTCTTTCTATAAAACTTCCATTTGTGGTTGCATGTCTTTCAGCTTCTTGTAGAGTTGCCCTTAACCAAGTTGGCCTCCTACGTGTCTCTGGAATGATGATTTGCTACACAGGTTCACTTTTTCCTTCAACTTCTTCAATATTAGTAGTAGGTTCATGAGGATTTTCATTCCTTGAGAATTCTTCAAACATGGGTTCTTCCTCTTCATTAGAATCAATAGGAATTTATTTGGACTTCTTGTATTAAATTATTTCATCAAAGATAACTTCTTTTCTTACCTCAATTCTTCGATCTTCATTTATGTAGATTCTATAAGATTTTGATGAAGAATTGTAACCAACAAAGATGTATTTAATACATGCAGGATCCAATTTCTTTCTTTTTTCCTTGGGAGTGTGAATATATACAGGACATCCAAATATTCGAAGATGATCAACACTTGGTTTATTTCCTGAGAAATCTCTTCTAGGGTCATGTCATTGAGAATTCTTTGAGGGCTTTGATTTTGTATATATATGATTGTTACAGTTGCTTCTCCCCATAATGATTTGGGTAGGTCTTTGTCATGTATCATGGCTCTAACGTATTCTTCAATTGATTGGTTCTTCCTTTCAGCCACACCATTTTGTTCAGGATTATGGGGAACTATTAGCTCCCTCTTAAGAAGATATATCCATGTCTTCCTAGAATGATCATCAATGAATTTCACATAGTACTAATGACCTCCAACATATTTTTTTTCCATGGGTCCACAAACATCAGAATGTATGAGATCGAAAATCTCCTTGGATCTAGTGTCACTGCTTACAAAATTTTTCTTAACATTATTTCCAATAGCACATCCCTTACAGAACATCTCATGTTCTTTCTTCAGTTCGGGGTTACCAGTAACCATATAATTCAAAGATGCAAATATATTCTAATGAAGATGACCATACCTTCTATGCCATAGCTCACAGGGGTTAATATCTAGATGTACTAAATCTTGAGGAAGAGGTCTTAGAATCCTATAAAACTTCCCTTCATGAATCCCAATACTCTTAGCATGTTCAACACTCGAACCCTTACCCATGCTATAACTTTTCCATCAACAAAATAAACCCTATCACCTTTATATTCTAGACAAGAAATAGAAAGAAAAATTTTCTTCAAACCTGGAACAAAGAGTCTATTATTGTGATGAATGCTTCCACCGGTTTCCATCTCCAAAGAAGTAGCTCCAATTCCTTTGAATGAGTAACTTTTCTTGTCTATTTAAACTAAATGAGAAGAACTTCCTTTTGATAAGGCTTGGAGTTGAATGCATTCCCTTTTCATACGTCTTGAAGTTCCATTTTCGATTACCCACATCTTGTCATGTATTCAAAAGTACATGTGAGAACGAAAAGTATACCTCCATCCATGACTTCTTTTGATATCTTGGAGATGAACTTGATGATGTAATTTTTGATAGTTTCGAGGAGACTCTTAAGAGTCTCGAGACCTTTCTTCATGTAGCTTTCCATTGAAGAGGGAGAAAGCGATAATCTCTTGAAGAGATACTTCCAACAAGAATGCCAACAAATATGTGATCTTCATACTACCTTCCTTCACCTTAGCTTTGATACCATGTTGAGAAATCAATGTAATTGTAGATTAGTGATGATTCCTATTACTTGATAATTACTTGTGAGAGTTTTTTGGCCTTTTATTACTTTATTTTATCTTCTTAATCAAGCAATTATCAAAACATAAAATGCATGAAAATCACAAGAACACAAGATATGGGCTCCAAGCTAGGGCAAAACCCCTCCAAGGGGAAAACCCAATAAACTCTTATCTTCTTATAGAATAAGATCAAAGTGAGACATCCAAGACCTAAATACCAAGACCTCCTCAAATACCAATTCATCCCTCCTTCAATACCTTCCTTCAACAAGTCAAAGCTCACAAATTCAATGATAGTCAAATCTGCTTCAGCTCACGATTTTGGCCCTGCAACCCAAATTTATGACCCCTACAACTTAGATCTGAAATTCAACCCTGCAATTTTCATCATGCGGTTTGTATAGTTGCCTCGGAAACTCGCACGTGTGGATTAGGCCAAGGAAAAAATCATATTTTTCTTTCTTCTTTGGTTTTCTCCTTCTTCCTTGGCCTCCGCACTCAGTTTCTTCTTCTCTTGCTTAGAGATCGAACTTGTTGAGTGAATGCGCTAATGAGGACAAAGTCTCTTCCTCTATATACCCTTTTCATGTGGTCGAATGGGCCTCTCCTAGGCTGATTTATTTTGTAAGGGCCGACTTGGTCTTGGGGGTCACAAATACTCTTATAGACTCAAATATAATATTTTCTTTTGATTAAAAATTTCCCAAAAGGGACCTTGTCTCGTGAAAAAATTTCTTATCGACTCAAGAAACCCTAGAAGCATGAAGAACATGCTTATCTAGAAAAATAGTATTAATAATAGTAATACTTTTTTCTTCTTCTTATTATTTTTATAAGAAGTTTTCAATGATATAAGTACAAAAATTAATTATAAATACCGAACCTAGTAACAATTTTCAACAGATACAACATAAGAATGGTATTGAAAGAAGAGTATTAGATTGAGAAATAATTTGTTACAAGTAATGAAAAACAACGCAATATTTATAGCAATACAAAAAGAATATAATGATGATAGTTTATCTCTACTAATTATTGTGTTTTCTAGGCCCATTAAAAATGTCCCTTATAAAGAGGCTAAAAATATTATATCACAATGTGTAAAAAAATGAAAAGGAAAAATCCCAACTAAAGTCCAAAAACCCTAACCCTAGGAGCTAAGGTAATGAAAGGAATAGGGACCTTCGCGGGCCTAGTTGGCACATTAACTTATTGTGGGCATCAATTTTGAATTTGGAATCCATTTGAGATGGTTTTTGTATTGATATAGAGATATCCAAGAAATTTATAAAATGGGAGGTTGAACTAGGAAAAATTAGATGATGAATTCTTGGTATGTGGTCATCCATATATAATGTTGTTTAGGGACCCAAAAATTCATCAAAAATTTAAGGCCTCGAAATTTTGTAAATATTACGAAGTATAGGATTATTTTTGAAATATCCACAACCCTAAATGTTCCCTAAATGACCACCTAGATCTATTATTCCCTTTGGGAAGCATTAGTCCCCATTATGTCAAGTTCCCACATAATATGGGGAAAATTCTCCTTAATTTGGTTCCTAGTTATCCATTTGCTAAATTTAATAATCTACCCTACTTTAACAATCAAATAGATTTGTATGTTCTATTAGCGGGTGATCTTCAACTTGGTGTCCATGATAATATCCATTGTAGTCGAGTTAAGGTAGTAGGGATTGAGATCTAAATGGGCTAAGTGCTTTGCCACGTCTAAGGTGTCTAATGTATTTGAAAAGTAAGGTTGAATAAAATCCACATTAAATATGGTTTGTAAGCTAATATAGGATGGAAAATTCAATTCAAAATCATTCCCACCCACAACCTTGGTGATTATGTAAGGTCCATGTTGTGGCTACTTTAAAACAAGGAGCAAGGACATAGATCATATATAAGCTCATAAGGATGATTCATTAAAGACATGAATATGTAGTAGGTTGAGTATGTGAACAAGGTTAAGGTATAATATCACTCATGGAAGCAAGGCACCAAGACCATTTATGAATTTTACTTAAATGCATGAGCTCTTTGGTATGGGTGGATTAGAATTGGAAACTATAGATTTGTCTCAAATATCATGTAACCACCTCAATAGGCCTATAATTACGTACCATCATTATTATATATGGTTTTGGTTCTTGAGGTTGTTTTTGATATATTTGGTTATGGCTTTTGAGTCTATGTTCTATTTTGTTTTGCATGTTATTCCAACTATGAGATTATTGAGCTTTATTTGAGTGTAACGCGTAAGGATTAAAAGTAATCCATATTACAATAAATACAATGGGATTGCATGACAACTCTACCTATCCTTTTTACATTATCGATTTTTTTAATGATGTTTACCTTCGTATATTGTTTGGTAATTACGTATTTTATTCCTAGGTAAATAAATGTGATTAAAATATAACCAATGGAATATTCATTTCCACCATTTCAGAATATTTTGCACACTTCTTAATGAAAAATAATTGAATGAGCCTTGAGTGGGACCTCCTTCCTTATAAATATTGCATATGTTAGTATATGAGACTACCTCGAACCTTTATTATATCACTTTTATCCCGTGAGTCTCTAAAAGAGCCCAAAACATGGTTTCTTTACGTAGACCTTAACAAATGTGAATTGATAGTAATGCCGTGGAAGCTAGAAAGAGTGCCTATTTGGATGAAAATGTCACAATATTGATATATTATTACTTATTTGTGTGTTTACATTAAACCTTGTGGCAAAAATTTTCTATGAAGTTGTATGAATGTCTAGAAAAAATTATAGAGTATCCCTGATGTTGGTTTTCATGTCCAAGAATTGTGTGGAATGATGAGAATTTGTTAAAGAATCAATCTTATGCCCGTGAATTGACGAGAGTAGTATATTGTTGGTTCAACAACAATTTTGGAAGGTGATGCTCTAGGATTCATGCAAGAAAGTCATCAATATTTTACTAAAGTTTTGTTATTCTTCAAGAAAGGGCCCTATGGAAGGTTGATCAATAATATTCTTGGATAAATGTGTTACTAGTTTAAGAGGGTATGCTACTAAAGCCCACAAATATGGAAGCATAAACATTGTGTTTCCCGGGGGGTAAGAACCATCAAAGGACCTTATGGAAAATTTAATGATTCATATTGCCTAGATTTTCACTATGGTAGACACTAAGAAATTTGAAAGTGAATGGAAAATATGATATCAAACACACATAGAAATTATTCAAATCTAGTATGGGAGAAAATAGAGAAGATCCTCACCAACTAATATTACCTCATAATAAGATATATTCATGATATGCATTTAGAGTGTGGAACAATGCCAAGCACCAAAGAAGCACAAAAATGAGCTATGATTGATGCTAATGATGATGATCAATAATGTGTATTCATGAAAAGGAATAAAAATAATAGAGTTAGCAGAGTTGGAGGGAAATTTTGAGGAACTAAGGTGGTTAAATGAACCCTTAATTTGCAACTGTAGAGACATTGACCAAGACCATAGAGCTCAAATTTGAGCCTTTTCTATTTGGTTAGATAAATTATTGTTGTTGCACATAGTGAAAATGTGTGTGTTGTCAATAGTTAAATTGTACATCGGACAATGTTAGTGAATAGTTGGAGCGTAATTATTATAGGTAGCCAAAAGTTAACCATAGTGTTTTCAAGCTTCATGAGTGTTTCTCTATGGAAATCTGTCTTAATAGAGAAGTTAGGTTATCTAGGATTTTTTCTAATCACAAGTAGCTAGCTAAGAATAACAAGTTATCTTAATAAGTCCTTACGACTATCTCTATTTCACAATCATTGTAAATAATATTTCAATAAACATTGGTAGACAAATTCTAATGGAATTCATCCTATAACTCACCCTATGCTTGCTTAAATTGCAAAGTCATGTGGTGGGTATGTTGTTTTATTTCCTAAAATATAATGATTCCACTAATGATAGGGATGAACATTAGACTAAAGATATTTTTCATAGATAGGATATCTATAGGCCACACCAAAGGGTGTCCCTTTATGGAAATACATTGAATTCCCTATTGTGTGAGGCATGTATTAACAACATAATTTGAGGCACTTGTCTTTATTTCAAATTATTGTGCCTAGTCTTCCAAAATAAAGCCTAGTAATGTGTAGATATAACACTTTAGCTCAAATTATTAATTGATCATTAATCCAAATAAACTTGGACTTGGCTCCACCTTTAGTCATTTTATTCAAGGTCCAAGTGATATGAAAGAACCATACACAAATCTATTGTTAAATTTACAAGGCCCAAGAATCCATGAAGCTCCATTAGTGTCTTTTATACCAACAAGTCACAAATGACTTAGATCTTTGTCAAATCCACTTAGACACCATTTTCATCCCATATTCACCTTAAATATTGAATTTTCCACATGCCTAATGAGTACTTCTCTAGGTTTGCATATAACTTGTGTTCTCATCACTACTTGTTAGATCTACTTCAATTGATCTAATTCCTAGGTTTTGTTAAATATGAGGATGTTGTCTTGGTGTACAACCATAAAAGAATCAGTGAATGGTCATATAATATCATCCATCATCCTCATGAACAACATTGACACAATAGTTAAGCCTAAAGTCATGACCAACCACTTAATACACCTTCCTTATATTTGAAGATTATTTTCCACACATTAGTTGGCTTATTGGCATCTAGTGATAGCCTACGTTAAGATATATTTTGCTGAAAAACATATCACTTTTGAGTTGATCAAGAAAATCATAACTTTTGGGGACAGAATTTTGTTCAAGATTCTATAGCCAATATAAATATTCAATGTTCCATCCTTATTCAAATCAACACAATAGTGCTCACCTAGGGTGAGGAGCTTGGTCAAATATGTCCTTTCTAGATCAACTCTCAAATTGGATTTCAATCACCTCATTCATAGAATCTATGTATGGGGTCATTGGGCCAAGGTACATTTGGTGTGAAATCAATTGAATGTTGTACTTAAATATGTAGTGGTACTCCTATAGGTGAAGTGAATATGTCTTTGTATTCTTTCACCAACTAACCTACTTATATTTTTTTCATAGAGGGAGCCCTTACAAGGGTCTTAGCAGTCATGTTGATTTGTTGTTCCATCTAACTAAATCATCAAGAGAAAAAATATTGGAATCTAATATTATCTTCTTTCACTGCTTAGTAATGATTCAGTAACGATCATAGATTTGGTGGTAGTCATAACTACCTTTGGTTTCTTGTAGACTTAATTTCCAAAGGTGGCAATGACAATATAAGGCATATACTAGCAAACAAGATGATGCTTTCACATATGTAATTGTCCTGAAATAACATCAAAAAATTCAAGCAAGGAATGTTGCATTTCACCTCATCCTTGAAGGATTTGATTTCATATAGACATTATTGATTATCATGAATGTCTCATCCATAGCTTAGCCATGGTGTATTGCCTTAAGTGTGCAATGCCATTACTAGTTTCATATTCCTGATGACCTTTATTTAGATCAATTTCTTTTGGATACCACTATAAAACATGAAATTTAGCATTGGCCCCTTCACCTAGATTTATGAGTGGAAGAGATGTTTACCTTCCTCAATCTCCTCCAAATATATCTTTATATTGGGGATAGTAACATTGAGTTCAATATTGGTGATTCATTATTTTAGTGTCAATATTAAATCTAATTACAAGGAATATAACTCAACCGACAAAGAATTTTTAGTGTGATATCGTTCCTTATGAGCCAATGGAATTTACAGTAGTCACAATACTTTCTCATATCCTTACTCAACTTATGATTCTTATTATTTTTCATGCAGCTTTGAGTAATTGTATTTAGGATGCTTATATTTTCTTTGTCCTTGATTTTGAGAGTTTGGGCCTCATTTACCCATCTTATATTATAGTTTATTTCCATCCCAAAACTATTTCTTACCCATCTATAGAATTGTTTGCTCAATCTTGATGATGTAAAAATAAGGAACTCCTAGAGAAGAAATTTCTAAAGACAACATTTTTATCTGGATGTATCAAAGCAGTCTACCACACTTTAGAACCAATTGCTGCTCAAAGTGACACATACCCAACTTTATGTGCAAGTTATGAAATGTGGGTGTACTTTAACATAATTATGCCTTTATCTTGGCATAAAGTCATGCATGTTGTGCACTATTTTTCATATTTTTCAGTAGTTAAACACTATTGCTCAAGCGAATCAACAAATGTTTCCCAAGTGGATATTTTTGCATATTATTCGAAATATTCAACTTGTTGCATGTAATAAGTATCCCGCCAATATTTAACACGGGGAAGGGATTTTAGGAGTGAAAAAATAATGTTCTCATTGTTGTAATAATTGTACATAGAGAAATATTCATTTAGCATATTTAAGCATCTCTCTAAATCTTATATTCCTATCCTCACTTCAAATGGAGAGATATCAAAATCAACTTGTAACGTAAAGGGTGTTTCTCCTTTAAAATTATTGCTTGTTGAAAGATCCTCCACCCATACTATGTTTTTTCAAGGGATTTGGGTGTAATTGTAATATCCCTTTTCTGGGATATCTCTCAAACACAACAAACTCCAACCAGAGATGGACTGGGAGGGTGTTTACCAGATATGTCACCTCTGAAAAGAGGGTGAGATTTGGAGGCTACCTGGCCCTTTCCAGACTCTGTCTAAGAGTATGGGATAAACACACCAAGTGGTATACTAACAGTAATTCTCAGATAGATAAAAATAACAGTAGTGCAAGCATATAATAGCAATGTAGACATAAACAGATACTCAAGAAATATAGATAGAATGCCAAGCCATTTTATTATACTGAGAATAGAAATGAGTACAATAGGTGATCAGAGTGATGGCACCTATACTTGCACCAGGAAAGTGAAGAAAAGCTCTCAGAATGATAGAGAAATGGCTGCAAACCGATCTGCGTCCAAACTGTTGTGCTGCTGCTACTGCTGGGATCACATGAAGATTTGGGGTTGCTCCCCACCTCAGAAAATGTTGAAACTCTGGAATCAGCCTCTACTCATCAAACCCAGAAAATCCCAGAAAGCTTTTCGAAAATAGCTGACCCTCGAAAATCACCCCCTTGAGGATCTACGCTATCCCTCAAGGCTCTGCACTGCCACTGAAGAGAATAATCCAAAACTCAGCCCAAAACTCTGCCAAAATCCTCCAATATTCCAGGGCTGGTCCCTTGCTCAATATCCAAGCTCAAATCCCCAAACAATCTTGATTCGGAGCTCCCACCAAAAGAGACTGCATCCTCCCTCTCAAGACTGCACAATCACCAAATGCACTGCTCCTCCACAACTCCACAAATCGATCCTCCTGCAAAAATACTAATGGAACTACCTCACCCGAGCAGGCACTCGAAGTCCCCTGGGGCTGAGGGTGAGATCTCCGAATGGAGACACTTGATGCACTAACAGGCTAAACAAAATTAACGTGCTCAAGAAGTCAAGGACGAGTCAGATACAATCGAATGACCAAAATGAGTAGGCTCTCCTCTCTCTTATAGCGTTAGCCTCTCTCAAACCCTAAGGCCCACCTCCTCCAACGTAGCCTCCCTTTGCCACGTGCTCAACCCAACTAGCGCAGTCCCTCCATGTGTCTACATGGGTCCCCTCTCTACGTGGTCTCTTGGCCCCCCTTGGCTCACTTAAGTCTACTAGGGAGTGCACTTTATTTTTAGAGTGAGTTATGTCCCCCTCTACTCACCCTTATTTATAATTTAATTATACAAGGCAAAATTGATCAAAATTAATATTTCCAATTAGCTGCTGCTAATTGGGAATATTACAATCCTCCCTGCCAAAAATTGCTTGTCCTCAAGCAATGCCTGAACAAGCCTCCTCTCTAGCTGATGCTCCCCACCGACACTGCAAAATGTGCCTGGGTCCCAGATGCGCCACTGAAACCTCCCTGTCCTCTACATCACCCTGATATGAAGGGATCTCTCAATGCCAGGATCCCAAACTAATCTCTCACAGTACCAGCCAACCAACAATCCTCCCAGATCCCATCGCCACCATGGCCAATAATCGCCCAAGTCCCACGGCTCGGACTGCGCACTGCCTCTAGCTATGACTGATGCTCTAAGAGGCGAAGACCATGACCCTTCTTGCGCTGTATCTGTGACTGTGTAAGCTGTCCCATCAACTGTGTACCAACTCATCACCTCTCTCCAATCCAAGTCTTGACTCAATCCCACGCTGATCCTGCTCTGCTGAAATCAGGATGGAGTGTTGAAGAAACGACGACCTGTGCCCCCCTGCCAGCTGGAATCTGTAACATCTGCTATGTCCAAGGGCCCCTGCTCCACTGTGCTCCCTACGAAGAATACCGTACCATCAAGAGGGTACCAACTCATGATCTCTCGCCAGTCCATCCTGGAAGAAGAATCCGATGTAGCAACAACAACTGCATATGGAACACGCCTGGAGTGTTGCCGCCAGCCCGTAATCAACTCCCACTGCTCTGCCCTGTCTGCCAATGAAAACTGCCTGTAGAAGGAAGCCCCTCTCTCTATAATGGGCCAAAGTGGGCAAGATATGCTGCAAGCTCCATCGATGTACTCCTGGAGAGTGCTACCCACTAAAAACACTGCAGCTTTGCTGACTGCGTGTACATCTATCTGTGCCTCATCCCTGTGTCGACCCACAGATGGATGCTCCACCATATCCAACAACTCCTCCCACTCCTAATCAGGAATGTCATGCTCCCGCTATCTACTGGCCCCCTGAAGAACAATCCCATCAACCTCCAACACCTCCAGAGGGTATGGATCTGCAACTGCTGTCACCGTACTCGATGTCAGTGCATCTGACTGCCCCACCTCAATGGCTGACCCCAATGTTAGCCGCATATCCCTCATCGGCTCAATGTGGGCGCCCATCTAGCTCTCCCCCAAAGGAATATCGTGCCTGATGTGAATAGTGTCCTCCTCTGTCGACTCAGGCTCCATCACCTGCTGCTCTAGCTGAATCGTCACAAGTGACTCTTCACCCAGAGTATCTCCCGCAGAGTCCCGTGACTGCTCACCCTGGACACTGGAATGCAGCTCCGGTCTACTGTCACCATCTCTGCATGACTGCTCTCGCTCCCCAGAAGCGTCCTCAACTGATCCTATGGACTCATATGAAAAAGAGTCCTCACCCTGGCATACAGAAGGAATGCCCTCCTGTTCTACCTCCGCCACCTCATCTGCATTGAATATGCCATCCACCCTCTCGATAAAGTGTCGATACAATGTCTGGAGCCCAGACACATACTGGGATGCTACCTCTGTTGTACCCAGTATCCTCTGCTCATGCATGATCTCGACATGCCCTGAGGGAAAAGTGACGCATGTCTCCCTCATGACCTGCTCCCCAAGCGTAGGCTCAGCGATGACTAATGTGCCACCCCTGCAGAGGATCATCTCATCCCCTAACCTGTGGCTATCAACTAGTGCCCCGACCCAGTGCCACTGCTGAGAAGTCTTTCCCCTAGTGTGTTGAGTGTCATCCAAATATCTTGGGTGAGCCTCGCATACCCCGCTACTCATGCCCAAGGTGCCAAAGGACAACGACAAAATCGACTATGCCCGTGAGTGATGTAGAAGAGGGTCAAGTGCGTGAGTCCCCACAGATACCGTCAAGTATCGCTCATATGTCTCCCCATCGATCCTGGGTGAAATAGCCCCAAAGGTAAGCCCGGTGTCCCTATCTATGAGTCTCCCTGGTGGAAATGCTCTAAGACCCTGCTGTGCAGCACCATACGCCCTCGCATACCATCGATCATCCATGTACTCCTCGACATGCCACTACACACTGAGGCATACACCTGTATACTGCTGGATACCCCAAGCTACTGTTGTACCGCCTTGACTGTGTCCAGGCATCAGTCACTCCCCGCGTGCTTTCACTGTGATGTAGGACACTCCTACTCCACAATGCAGTCCCACACACTACGGTACACTACCATGCAACTCCATGTCCACCGGTAGTCCACTGCTCAATGCTAGAGGCTCCCACACATCCCTGGATGTGATGGCCTAGAGCTGTGCCTCTACATGTCGGACTACCCCCAATCGGTATCATCGTCTTCACTGTCACATCACTATACCCGCCGACGAATGGATCATCACTCCAAACCCTCTTCGAGGGGTCCGAGAAGTGAATCTCCCTATGTGTTAGTAGTGTTACCACCACTGCTTGGCTCCGCTGCATCCTCTGTGTCCCACACAAAGGTGAAGAATCCTTGGCCCCATACAAGGCGCCATCTAGTGGCCTGCCAATGCCACCTCCTCCGAAAAGCTCTTGCCAAGGTATGTTGACCACCCCGTGATCCCGTGTATAAGTTTCATACCAAGACAACCTAGAGAGTTTTCCCATAAACTGGTTGGCCACTGGAGCTGACCGAAACTCCCCTAGCGAATGTGCATGCTCTACTGCTAGGCCAATTGTACCCTCCAAGACATAGTCAACCGACCTGCCTGGGAAATGATAGGTGATATCGCCTAGATCCAAATGCTAATCTGGGGTTCCTATATTCCCAGCACCTGGGAACTCCTGCTGAACTACACCCGGGTCCACCACTATCTCCATAACCCACTCCACTGGGTACCAAGTCAAAATATCTCACCATCCAACCTCAACATGTGGATGCTGCACCCTGTGCAACCCCGATCGTCTCATCTTGCTAACCAAGTCAACGTATGAGATCTGACTATGTGACTCTGTCTCTCTCTCTCCAATGGGAAGAGGTGACCCAACAACGCTACTAGTCCTATCCATGCATGCCTGAAGGGGAATGATCTGACACTCCAACGTGCCCTCTGGTTGTACCATCAGGGAATCCAATCGTTCCCCAATGCGGGCCAACTTGGCCACCAACTCGGCACAAGCCACTCTCATGCCCTCCAGCTCCTTGTCCTACAACAAAATGGTCTCCCATACTGACGTGGCCTTCCCTTACAAAACTAGAAGGTCTGCCCGAAGCCGATGATACCGCTATCTACGACCATCATCCAAAACCTCTGTATCTCCTAGTGCCTCATCGAAGGTGGTTACATCTCCTAACACCTCACCCATCTGTCATGTGCTGCTACCACCCAAAGACTCGGACACGACTCCGATCATCACCTCAATGGATGGCTCTACTAGGGTAGGCTCTACCTTCTCCACTACGATATCAACCAACACGGTCAAGGAGGTCTCCAATGAGGGTGAGTCTTGTGTCACAATAGGTGTATCCTCGAACTCCCTGCAATCCTATGTGCCCTCATCCTCCAAGTGCGAGATAACCATTTTGATGGTTTCCCCTGTAGGTTTTAACCCTGAACAGAATTTATCTACACACGAATCTTATAAAAATAAATAAACAATAGCGAGAGCATAAAACATAAAATAGATAAACACAGAGATTTTCCCCTGGATCCAAAATTGGGACGACCAGCTTGATTTTTCATTATATTCCTTTTAGTGTTACAACACACACACACACACATATATATATATATATATGTCGAAGCATCATAAACCCCAATCCATTAACCCTAGATTAGAACATAATCGTAGTTCCCTTAACCGGATCTACAAAATACCAGGGGTCGAAAACCATCGTTCCCCATAACCATGTGCAAACTCATGCACAAAACATGGGTGGGTCTGCATATGAGTGGGACCGCATACCAAAAAAAATTTCGTCGGGGCGCTGCCCTAGACCCCAACAGGGAGGGCTGCCGCCCCCCCTGTGACCCCCCTGTTGCGCCCGACACAACGTACAGCGCATGAGGCTAGTCGTGGAAAGAATATAACACATACCCAACATTCTCCCACTTGTTGTTTTCTTTCCACAGGGGGCCACGAGAGAGCTTAGTCATTGGGCCAATTCTTCAACACCCATTGTTTCTCTACACCAAGAGAACTTCTCAGTGCTCACAAACTTCGTCAATGCATCTGCAACATTCTTCAAAGTGTCCACCTTTACCAGCAACACCCTTTTAGTCTCAACCATATCTCTAACAAAGTGATATTGAACATCAATGTGATTTGTCTTTGAATGATAAGCAGGGTTCTTAGCCAAGAAAATTGCACTTTGGCTATCACAGTCTATCCTTATAGCTTGTTGTACCAACCCCATACTTGAACACAATCTTTGCAACCAAACTGCTTCCTTGCTTTCATGAGTGGCTGCTATGTATTCTGCCTCTGTAGTTGAAAGCGCCACTACAGACTGTCTTTTACTCATCCAACTGACTGCACCTCCAAATAGGCTAAACACATACCCACTTGTAGATCTTCTTTGGTCCAGATCTCCAGCCCATTTTGCATCAACAAAACCATGAATGTCTAACATTCTTTCCAATCCTCATCTTCCCTGGTAGCACAAGCCATAATCACTAGTGCCACGTAAATATCTGAAAACCCGCTTCACTGTTGTCCAATGCTCCTTCCCTGGGGTTGACATAAACCTGCTTAATACTCCCACTGCATGTGCAATGTCTGGTCTAGTACAGACCATTGCATACATCAGGCTACCCACTGCACTTGCATATGGAACACGGGACATATCCTCCTCTTCTTCTTGTGTCTTGGGACACTGTTCAGCAGACAGCTTTGCACCTACAAGAATAGTAACACTCACCGGTTTACTATCCTGCATATTGAACCTCTGCAATATAGTCTCGACATACTTCCTCTGGTTTAACCAGAGCTTCCTCTTTGCCCGATCTCTCTTAATTTCCATGCCCATAATATAGTTTGCAGCACCAATATCCTTCATGTCGAATTTGGAGAACAGTTGGGTCTTCAAATCTTGGATAATTTCTTTGTCATTTCCAATCAACAACATATCATCCACATACAAGACCAAATAAATAACACGGTCACCAATTAATTTAAAATAAACACAGTGATCCTCCTTGCTTCGGGTGAAGCCAAGTCCCCGTATATAGGTATCAAATTTCTGATACCACATCCTTGGTGACTGTTTTAACCCATACAGAGACTTCTTCAACCTGCATACTAGTTTTTTCTTACCCTTCACCATAAAGCCTTCAGGTTGCTTCATGTAGATCTCCTCTTCTAGATCCCCGTGAAGAAATGTTGTCTTCACATCCATCTGTTCTATCTCAAAATCAAATGCAGCAGCAACAGATAAAAGTAATATAATAGAAGTAACTTTGGCAACAGGAGAGAAAATATCACCAAAATCAATTCCTGGCACTTGGGAATAACCTTTTGCTACCAACCGAGTTTTGTATTTCTCCACCTTGCCTTCTACATTCATCTTCTTTTTAAACACCTATTTTCTCCTGATGGGCTTTCTTCCAACTGAAAACTCCACCAGATCCCATGCCTCATTTTTGTGCAAGGATGCCATTTCATCAACCATGGCCTCCTTCCAGAGTTTTCCATCCTCTGAATCTACTGCCTCCCTGACAGTTCTGGGATCATCATCAGTTATAGTTAAGGAAAAACCTGAACAAAAAACAGATGGACTATACCTTTCTGGTTGCCTTCTTTCCCGAACTGATCTTCTCAAAGCTGGGGTTTGTGGCTCTTCCTCTTCTGAATCTTCTTCTATTGTAGAGTCAGATTCATCCTTTTTTAGCTCAAACTCTATCTTCTCAGGTTCCTTTGGTAGGACTTCATGTGTAGCAACATATTTCACCTCTCTAAACACCACATCTCAGATGTACACAACCTTCCTTGTTTCTGGGTTCCAAAGCTTGTAACCCTTTAAACCATCCTTATACCCAATAAAGATGCGCCTTTCAGATTTATTATCCAACTTGGTCCTTTTCTCCTTTGGAAAATGTGCATATGCATCATATCCAAATACCCTTAGATGTGAAAGAGAGGGTTTCTTACCAATCCATACCTCATGTGGAGTCTTATCCTCCAACGCTGATGAAGGTGATCTGTTAACTAAGTAACATGCAGTCTCCACTACCTCTGCACAGAATTCTTGTCCTAACCCGGTACCACTGAGCATGCTTCTTGCCTTTTCCATCATTGTTCTGTTCATTCTTTCTGCAACTCCATTTTGCTGAGGTGTGTATGGAGTAGTCTTCTGCCGTGCTATACCACACTTCTTACAGAACTCTTCAAATTCCTTCTTGCAGAACTCCCCACCATTATCTGTCCTCAGCGCCTTTATCTTCTTCTCTGTCTGGTTTTCCACCAGAGCCTTAAATTCTTTAAATTTTTCAAAGCCTTCAGATTTCTTCCTCAAGAAATATATCCATGTATTCCTTGAGAAGTCATCTATGAATGAAACATAGTACACAGACTTTCCCAGTGATGGAACTGACACAGGTCCAAACACATCACTGTGCACAAGTTTTAATATCTTGTTCGTCCTCTTAGCACCAGAAGGAAAACTCACCCGATTCTGCTTCCCATATACACAATGTTCATAGAAATCGAAATCCAGAGAGCAATTAGACATACCTTCTAACCATTTCTATGCAGTATCTGAAGGCCCTTCTCTCCAATATGTCCAAGCCTTTGATGCCATAGCATGGTATTTTCTCCAGAGACAGCTATGCTTTTCGCTCCACTTTCAGGAACCACATAACTGTTACACCCATCAATAATAGTGCTACCTTGTAGCTTGTACAGAGTTCCAATCCGAACTCCCCGCATTAATACCAGTGCTCCCCGAACCATCTTGCAGGCATCTTTCTCGAACACTGTTTTTACACCTGCATCATCCATCTTGCTTATAGAAATTAGATTTCTTGCCAATGCAGGAATATGCAGAACACCAGGAAGTGTTCTAATCCTTCCACCTTGCAACTTCAACTTGACCTTTCCACGTTTGACGATTTTGGCCTTCCTATCATCCCCTAGGAAGACATCACCACCATCATATTTCTCATACTCGCAGAACCACTCCCTATGGGGAGTGAAGTGAAAGGATGCACCTGAGTCAATCAACCATGACTCATGATCTACATGTGTATTTTAAGAAGAAGCCAAATACACATCCCCACCTTCATCCGAGGTGGTTTTTTCCTCTGCAGAAGGAGCATCATCAGATCCCTTTCCTTTCTCAGGAGCTTTAGATCTGCATTCCTTTTTGTAGTGCCCTTCCTTTCCACATTTCCAGCACACCTTTACAAAATTTCCAGGAGATTTATATCTCCCTCTAGATTTATATCTCCCACTCGAAACCTTATTCTTGTTTTTGTTTTGGGAACTTCCTCATACAGATAAGGCATATCCATTTTGGCCCTCCATATTTCTCCGTCTCATTTCCTTTGACAACAAGGCTGAGACAATGTCATCAAAATTCAAGGTAGTTGTATTGCTACCTATTGCAATAACCAAACTGTCCCACGAGTTTGGTAGGGAACACAACAAGTTGATGCACTTATCTTCATCTGATATTTTAATATCAACAGATGACAGTTGACTTACCACAATATTGAAGGCGTTCAGATGCTCTGTCACTGAGTCTCCATCCTTCATCCTCAGGTTATACAGCTTTTTCCGTAGGAACAACTTATTCACCAGAGACTTAGATTGGTACAAATTCCCAAGTTTTTCCCACAAATTCTTCACTGTAGCTTCCCCAAATACATTCAACAATACTGAATCTGAGACACACAACCGTATTGTGCTCTTAGCCTTCCGATCCAGTTTCTTCCAGTCTTCATCTGACATTGCCATTGGTTTAGTACCTGGATCTACCGTGATCCACTGATCTTTGATTCACCCACAGATCCTCCATCTTGAGCTTCCACAACTCAAAACTCGACCATTAAATTTCCTTACCCCTATCTTTCAAACCACGCCGCCGCCATCTTCTTTCACCGCAAGAATCGATCCCGCATCTCTCACTCCATCGTGGTCTACCTCGTGCCCAACCAAAAAATCCTCAAGAAATAAAAGGCATCCTTGAAGCCGAAACAGCTCTGATACCAAATGTAGGTTTTAACCCCGAACAGAAATTATCTACACACGAATCTTATAACAGAAAATAAACAATAGCGAGAGCATAAAACATAAAACAGATAAACACAGAGATTTTCCCCTGGATCCCAAATTGGGACGACCAAATTGATTTTTCATTATATTCCTTTTAGTGTTACAACACATATATATACATGCCGAAGCATACATAAACCCCAATCCATTAACCCTGGATTAGAACATAACCGTAGTTCCCTTGACCGGATCTACAAAATACCAGGGGCCGAAAACCATCGTACCCCAAAACCATGTGCAAACTCATGCACAAAACATGGGTGGGTCCACCTATGAGTGGGACCGCACACTCAAAAAAGGGCGCGGTGGCGCCGCCTGACCCCGATGTGGGGTTGTTGCCCACTCCTCAGGACTTCTCATCGGCATCTTGCCGCAACGCGGGGACAAATGTGATGGGGCTAGTCGTGGAAAGAATATAACACATACCCAACATCCCCCTCTGATACTCGGTCAAGCTGGAAAGAGGTATCCAAATTCTCCACCCAAGCTTTTTCCGAATGCTTGGATGACCCATCAAATGCCTTCTAAATGGAGTCTGCCCACTGTGCGCTATAAGCCCCCATCATGTGAGTACCTGTTCCCGCTGTGAAAGTTGCGGGGTATGCTATCTCGCTGGAGTTGAAAAAAATCTCTGAATGGAAGGGCATCCCTGAACTGCTGCCCATATGCCTGATACTCAGCGAAATAATCACCCATGTGCCCAGGCTCTGGCTCCTGCTGTGCTCTTGCCCCTGTGTATGCACCCAGAAAAGTGGGAATAGTGGAATGTGTAGGTGTATGTGATGCCATATGTTGAGTGGCATCATGCTCCGGCAAATGGTGGGATGTGCCTAATCCCTCGCCAATCTGGAAACCCCTTGGGGCTTCACGCTGTCTAGCCTCCATAACGGTGAATCTCTACCCCATCACCTCAATCTGCCTTGACAGATCCTGTACTGATTTGAGGAGCATCTCCCCAAATCTCTTTGCATCATCATCACCTGCCATCAGCTCCTCCTGTTCTGTGTCCACCACCTGAACACAGTCTCCCTCTCCGTAGGTTTTCTCCAACCTACACTCAAGATCCCTATACTTACTACCTTTGTAGCAGATGTAGGGCTTCTCCCCCAGTGTCATAGACTACTAGCTCCATAGGCTGAGCCATATCTATGCTCTGATACCACTGTAATATCCCTTTTTCGAGATATCTCTCAAACACAAAAAACTCCAACCAGAGATGGACTGGGAGGGCGTTTACCAGATATGTCACCTCTGAAAAGAGGGTGAGATCTGGAGGCTACATGGCCCTTTACAGACTCTATCTAAGAGTATGGGATAAACACACCAAGTGGTATACTAACAGTAATGCTCAGATAGATAAAAATAACAGTAGTGCAAGCATATAATAGCAATGTAGACATAAACAGATACTCAAGAAATATAGATAGAATGCCAAGCCATTTTATTATAATGAGAATAGAAATGAGTACAATAGGTGATCAAAGTGATGGCACCTAGACTTGCACCGGGCAAGTGAAGAAAAGCTCTCAGAATGATAGAGAAATGGCTGCAAACTGATCTGCGTCCAAACTTCCAGAGAACTGTTGTGCTGCTGCTACTGCTAGGATCAAATGAAGATTTGGGGCTGCTCCCCACCTTAAAAAATGTTGAAACTCTGGAATCAACCTCTACTCATCAAACCCATAAAAGCCCAGAAATATTTTCGAAAATAGCTGGCCCCCGAAAATCACCCCCTTGAGGATCTACGCTATCCCTCAAGGCTCTGCGCTGCCACTGAAGAGAATACTCCAAAACTCTGCCCAAAACTCTGCCAAAATCCTCCCATATGCCATGGATGGTCCCTTGCTCAATATCCAAGCACAAATCCCCAAACAATCCCAATCCAGAGCTCACACCAAAAGAGACTGCGTCCTCCCTCTCAAGACTGCGCAGTCACTAAATGCACTGCTCCTCCACAACTCCACAAATCTATCCTCCTGCAAAAACACTGATGGAACCACCTCACCTGAGCAGGCACTCGAAGTCCCCCAAGGCTGAGGGTGAGATCTCCGAACGGAGACACTCGATGCACTAAACAGTGCTGCAGACAGGCTAAACTACCAGCGTGCTCAAATAGTCGAAGTGACTAGCTCAGATGCATAATAATCGAATGAAAAAAATGAGGAGGCTCTCCTCTCTCTTATAGAGTTGGCCTCTCTCAAACCCTAAGGCCCACCTCCTCCAACGTAGCCTCCCTTTGCCACATTCTCAACCCAACCAGCGCAGTCCCTCCATGTGTCTACGTGGTCTCTTGGCCCCCCTTGGCTCACTTAAGTTACAACGTTGTGTCTACTAGGGAGTGCTCTTTATTTTTAGAGTGAGTTATGTCCCCCTCTACTCACCTTTATTTATAATTTAATTATATAAGGAAAAATTGATCAAAATTAATATTTCCAATTAGCTGCTACTAATTGGGAATATTACAGTAATGTTCCATCTTCTTATTCATTTTTCTTCATAGGGTTTCATGGGGAAACAATTTGTAGGATCTCCTACTCAATCACCATTATTTTCCCCACTATGGGAGGGAACTTGGATTGGCTAGGGAATTATACACCAAGATCTGGTATTTCAAGGCCTGACACTATATATCTTGACTTCATCAAGGCCATGCATGAAAAGAAAATAAAGAGCATGTTGCTCTAATAACATTTATCCAAATTTTATAGCTTGTTTCTTTAATTCCACTACTCCACAAGTTAATGAGGTTACTTTTTTTTTACATTTCTTGCTAAGTCAATTTTCCTACTTTTACTTCATTACTACAAGGAATGTTATATATCTCCATTTATATGCTTTGGTGAGGTAAACTTGACCACCTTTGGTAAAGGAATATTTGCTTCATCCCTCTTCCATAAATAGTACTTTCCAAACATCACTTCACATGCATTAAATAGTAATACATTACAATCTAATTCATCAACAAATAAACATTTAAACTAAAACTAATATTACATATTATGGTTATCCTCATGGTAGATATCACTTGTATTCACTCTAACATGGTTGTAATATATCATACATCTCTATACCAATTCCATCAACTAATGTTTAAAAAATCAAATTTCTTTAAGAAATCACATTCTTAACTTGAACTTTATTCTCAAAATGTACACTTCCCTCTCCGCTTAAACTTGACAATTGCAATGTGGAGCAAACTATGGTTTCATCCACATCATAACCACTATATATTTTTGTTTCTTTCATTTTGGTAGTTTTATTGGCTTCTTTCTTAGATTTATACCATTTCAAATGTACTTTTGGATGAAGCTTCTAACACTTCTCATTCAGATTTCCATCCAAATCACAATATTTGCAATGCTTCATTGAATCGTTTCCTTGCTAGGTTGTGACTACAATTTTATTGTCTTTATTTTTTATGGTCATTTAATGACCATTTCATTGAACCTTTTCAAAATATATTTTAATTTAAATAGCCTTATTACTTGCCTCATCTACTCTTTTCAATTAGAAACTACAAATATATTTGAATATGGCTAAAAAGGTCTCCAAGGTACTTCACTAATACTGTGGGTTCTTCAAGTAGGATATCAACATGATAACTTTCTTCCAAAAATGGGTCATGTAGTCTTGAGAATATTTTCCTTGTTCATCTTGGATATATTTCCATTTGACGATATTTTCCTCCTTGTACCCTATAGGATAGAATTGTGATTTTAAGAATTCCTTGATGTGTTCCAATTTTGTTATGATGGGCTTTGTTATCCTCCATAATTTCCTAAGCCTGAAAGGAAATCGACAGAGGTAACCTCAAACCAAGATTTTAGTTTGGTAGCTAGTCGTCGGAGGATTTAAGTGTTGCAATACATAAACTATATCAGCATACCAAGGGCATGAAATGAATATCTAAGATACTTTCTTCAATGAGTCAATATCCTCCTCTTCAGAAAGTGCTAAAATCAGATTTATATCCAGCGCATGAAAATTAGATTCTACCATCAAATTTTCCAAACCCTATCCCTTGATCAGCTTTTTCAACTTGATCTCAAGATCATATTCAAGCATAGTTGCAATCCATTTCCCTCGCCTCCCTTTGGGATCAGTTTGCATCAACACATCTTTCACCGTTGCATTCGAAACATAAGTTATGATCTAAGTGTGTAGGATGTATACCTGAAAGTCTTTCAATTATTTCACCAAGGCCAAAGCTTGTTTTTCAATAATGTTGTATCTCAACGTGGCATCTCTTATGGTCCAGCTGAAAAAGGAAATTGGTTGCTCCATCTTTGAATCTTTTTTCTACATTAGTATGATAGCCAAAGAGTGCTCGGAAGCGAATGAAAACATAATGAATTCTAAAGTATAATCAGGGATCATCAATGTGGGAGCAGAAGTTAAAGAAAATTTGACTGAATTGAATGATTTCTTTGCATATTCTGACTATCTTACCTCGTTTTCCTTCTTCGGCATATCTGTCATATCTCTAAGGTGCTCAGCGAGATTGAGAATGAATCTCCTCAAAAAATGTATCTTACCTTTGAATGACTGGATCTCCTTCCTTTTCCTTGGGAAGTCAAATTTTTGAATTGCTTCGATCTTGGAGGGATCAATGCAGATGCCATATTTTGAGATGATGTGCCCAAGTAGTTTTCCTTCCTCCATGGAAAATAAGCTTTTCTTAGGATTTAGCGAGATGTCGAAATTTATGCATTTTTGAAACACTATTCTCAAGTGGTGTAGTTGTTCATCATCTGACTGTGAGAAGATAGTAACATCATCAAGGTAAACCATAATAAATACATCCTTATTAAATAAATTGATGTCCATAGCCCGTTGAAATGTAGCCCATGCATTTTTTAGCCCAAATGACATTTTGGCGTACATGAAGGTACCCCACGTCGTTGTGAATGTTGTTTTCTCTTAGTCATTTTTATGCACCAAAATCTGGTTGTATCTTGAATATCCATTGAGAAGTGACATCCTTGAAGCTCCAACAACCCTTTGCAAGATGTCGCCCATCTTCGGCAAAGGATAATTGTCCTTTTAAGGACACCTTGTTCATATTTCTGAAATCTATACAAAGATGAATATCCCATGTCTTCTTCCTTACCGGAATGAGGTTAGACATCCAATCTGAAAATCGAATAGGAACTATAATACTATATTTGTAAAGTCTATTTACCTCTTTTTTCAATCAATGGAAAAATTTTAGGATTGATTCTCCTCAGCTTCTGGTGGAATGGATTTTGATCCGGCTTGATTGAGATGGTGTGCTGGGTAATGTTTTTGTTGTACACTTTTAAATATGAATACTCCCAAGTGAATGCATCAAAATTTTCACTCAAGACAGGTGTATATTTACCTTTCAACTTAGGGGATAAAGACCTCGATAACTTGACCATCTTGGGATTATCGCTGTACCAATTTTTACATCTTAAACACCTGCTTTTGTGGGTACCATTGTTGGATTTTTGGTGACATCATCATGATCGAATAACTCCTCCGAAGGGACAAGACCTTGTGGAATGTTATTTTCCTTTAGTTGCAGCACCTCAACTTCAGCAGCTTCATTTACCTGATCATCTTCATTATACACCTCATCGATATGGGAGTTAGCAAACTTCTCTTCCATTTGCAGAAAGTTGTTTATATGTTTATCATCCCAAAATAATTTCCAGTATCTCATATTTTTAAGGACATTCGGGCGATGCTTCACATGAATTTCAAACAAATTAGTAGCATGAATAGGAATCTTAAAATTGTTGGCCGTTGTGGCAAGTGAATCAGCCATAAAATTCTGACTTCTAGGAATCATAGACAATGTATATTCTGGAAAGAATTTAATAATATCAAGAAAAAAATTACGATAAGCTCTCATCCTAGGATGTTTGGCCTGGTACTCCCCTTTTACCTGTTTTATGACCAACTCGGATTTTCCATTTATTGCAATTCTCTTCGCACCTAGCCTTTTGAAGATTCGGAGACCCGTGATCAAGGCCTCATATTCTGCATAATTGTTTGAACAGTAAAAAGCTAGCTTATAAGAACACAATATTACTTTCTGTGGGAATTTAGATGACTAATGTATATGGCTACAGATCTAGATTCTGATACCAGCTCCATATTTTCCCAAAACACCATCGAAATCCATGGTCCAAAGACCCTCCTCATCATCGGTAAGCTGAAATTATGTGGGCTTATCTGTTGTTTATTTTTGATTTGATGTATCAATATGTTATTTACCTTTCTCTGACTCAATTGATCTTTGTTTGGGTTTTAATCACTTTTTCTCTGAAGTGCTTGGCTGCAAGCTTTCCGAATTCTGATTTCTGTTTTCTGCATTCAAGACCACTTGGACACTATTTGACAACTCTGAAATTTCTTCACGTTCTACAAGCTGACTATCTAAATCATCAGTAATATGACCATTATGAAATATGAATGACTCTAAATCAGTATGAAAAGAGTGAATTGGTTTATTCTTAGGTTTATCTTTTCTAGTGATCATGCATTTCATTTTCACTTCTCGGTATAGCTTCCTAAGTTGGCCAAACACCGAAATTGTAGAATATGAAAAATCAAGTTGTAGAGTACCCCCTAATTTGGCTCTCCAAGACTATGAAAGTAGCATGCCATACCTTGGAGGTATTTCAGCAACTACAACATCCATCAACACATTTTTCGCAGGAATCTGATCCAAAGAGACAACTAATTCTTTAATAAGACCAAGGCATCGGACTCTACCGGAATCAAAAGAAAAGAGGTCATGATAGGGTCAGGTTATGTCCAGACCCAAATTATCCATGACAGCCTTCGACATTAAACTATGTGAGGCCCCAAAATCCAACATGGCATTATGGAGAATATAATCATGAATCCTCAAGCTGAGATGAGAGGGAGGGACTTCACTATCTTCAATATTTCCATCGACGGTTAGGCCAAATAGAAGTTCGGGATGGTCATCACTGACATTGACCATGTTTGAAATGTGATCTACTTTCAACATCTTGGCAAGTTGAGATTTATATCTATCATTCTTTACAAGCTCAGTGAGGGGAATATAAACTTTTAACTTGGAAATTTCACTCTATAAGCAAAACAAGTTAGATTGTTTCTCCACCTCTTTTACAATGGTATCCCGCTTTTTAGACTGCTCTTTTTCTGGAGATTCCTTCCTTTTCACTTCCTTATCATTCTTTGATGTACTGGTAGATGGCTCACTATTCTTGCTCTAATTTATGGCAGCAGTCTCCTTCTCCTTGTTTGGACTAGCTTGGGAAGTTGGTTTTGGCTGAGTATCATTTTTTTGAGTTGTCCTCTTTTGTGTAGAAGTAGTAGGAACATCTTGGTTTCTCAAACTGTATTATCTCTTACCTGAGCTAAGAGAATTTAGGTACCCCCCTTTGATAGTATTCAAATTGGACTTCCAACCCATCATCATTGGCAAGGACATATTCTTGGACATTTGGCACTTATGTTTCCTCGATATTCTCATCATCTTCTGTAATGAAAATAGGTCCATGATATTTTGCAAAGAAATGGTTCTCTTCAATAATATTATCTTCATATTCAGGTCCTTATGCATAGTTATGTTCTAATGGAGTATGGATTTGTTGTTGAGCTTGCTAATCTGGAGCTCTCTGTTCTCTCTGCTTAATCCCGAACTGTGGTTGTTGTTGTCCTCAAATTTTGGGATTCTGAATTTGATTGTCTGACTACCTTTTCGAAATGGATATTTTGTATAGCATATTCTCCATAGTTCTAATCAAACTATCCAACTTTTTTTTGGATGAGGATTATGGTTATTCTTTAATTGTGACTCTCTTTTCAACTTTACTTTTTGTATTTTTTTTTCTTTCATTTTGGTAGTTTTATTGGCTTCTTTCTTAGATTTATACCATTTCAAATGTACTTTTGGATGAAGCTTCTAACACTTCTCATTCAGATTTCCATCCAAATCACAATATTTTCAATGCTTCATTGAATCATTTCCTTGCTGGGTTGTGACTACAATTTTCTTGTCTTTATTTTTTATGGTCCTTTAATGACCATTTCATTTAACCTTTTCAAAATATATTTTAATTTAAATAGCCTTATTACTTGCCTCATCTACTCTTTTCAATTATAAACTACAAATATATTTGAATATGGCTAAAAAGGTCTCCAAGGTACTTCACTAATACTATGGGTTCTTCAAGTAGGATATCAACATGATAACTTTCTTCCAAAAATGGGTCATGTGGTCTTGAGAATATTTTCCTTGTTCATCTTGGATGTATTTCCATTTGATGATATTTTCCTCCTTGTACCCTATAGGATAGAATTGTAATTTTAAGAATTCCTTGATGTGTTCCAACTTTGTTACGATGGGATTTTTTATCCTCCATAATTTCCTAAGCCTGAAAGGAAATCGACAGAGGTAACCTCAAACCAAGATTTTAGTTTGGTAGCTAGTCGTCAGAGGATTTAAGTGTTGCAATACATAAAATATATCAGCATACCAAGGGGATGAAATGAATATCTGAGATACTTGCTTCAATGAGTCATTATCCTCCTCTTCAGAAAGTGCAGAAATCAGATTTATATCCAGTGCATGCGAATTAGATTCTACCATCAAATTTTCTAAACCCTATCCGTTGATCAACTTTTTCAGTTTGATCTCGAGATCATATTCAAGCATGGTTGTAATCCATTTCCCTCGCCTCCATTTGGGATCAGTTTGCATCAACACATCTTTCATCGTTTCATTCGGAACATAAGTTATGATCTGAGTGTGTAGGATGTATACCTGAAAACCTTTCAATGCGTTCACCAAGGCCAAAGCTTGTTTTTTAATAATGTTGTATCTCAATGCGGAATCTCTTATGGTCCGACTGAAAAAGGCAATTGGTTGCTCCATCTTTGAATCTTTTTTCTACATTAGTATGATAGCCAAAGAGTGCTCGAAAGTGAATGAAAACATAATGAAGTCTAAAGTATAATCAGGGTTGATTAATGTGAGAGCAGATGTTAAAGAAAATTTGACTGAATTGAATGATTTCTTTGCATATTCTGACCATCTTACCTCATTTTCCTTCTTTGGCATATCTATCATATCTCTAAGGTGCTCAGCGAGATTGAGAATGAATCTCCTCAAAAAATGTATCTTACCGTTGAATGACTGGATCTCCTTCTTGTTCCTTGGGAAGTCAAATTGCTGAATTGCTTCGATCCTGGAGGGATCAATGCAGATTCCATATTTTGAGATGATGTGCCCAAATATTTTTCCTTCCTCCATGGAAAATAAGCTTTTCTTAGGATTCAGCGAGATGTCAAAATTTCTACATTTTTGAAACACTATTCTCAAGTGGTGTAGTTGTTCATCATCTGACTGTGAGAAGATAGTAACATCATCAAGGTAAACCATAATAAATACATCCTTCTCATTAAATAAATTGATATCCATAGCTCGTGGAAATGTAGCCCATGCATTTTTTAGCCCAAATGACATTTTGGCGTACATGAAGGTACCCCATGTCGTTGTGAATGTTGTTTTCTCTTAGTCATTTTTATGCACCAAAATCTAGTTGTATCTTGAATATTCGTTGAGAAGTGACATCCTTGAAGCTCCAACAACCCTCTGCAAGATGTCGCCCATCTTCGGCAAAGGATAATTGTCCTTTAAGGACACCTTGTTCATATTTCTGAAATCTATGCAAAGACGAATCTCCCATGTCTTATTCCTTACCAGAACGAGGTTAGACAACCAATCTGGAAATCGAATATGAACTATAATACCATATTTTTAAAGTCTATTTACCTCTTTTTTCAATCGATGGAAAATTTTTAGGATTGATTCTCCTCAGCTTCTGGCGGAATGGATTTTGATCCGGCTTGATTGAGATGGTGTGTTGGGTAATGTTTTTGTTGTACACTTTTAAATATGAATACTCCCAAGTGAATACATCAAAAATTTCACTCAAGGCAGGTGTATATTTACCTTTCAACTCAGAGGATAAATACCTAGATAACTTGGCCATCTTGGGGTTATCGTTGTACCAATGTTTACATCTTAAACACCTGCTTTTGTGGGTACCATTGTTGGATTTTTGGTGACATCATCATGATTGAATAACTCCTCCAAAGGCCCTAGACCTCATGGAATGTTATTGTCCTTTAGTTGCAGCACCTCAACTTTAGCAACTTCATTTACCTGATCATCTTCATTATACACCTCATCAATATGGGAGTTAGCAAACTTCTCTTCCATCTGCGGAAAGTTGTTTATCTGTTTATCATCCCAAAACACTTTCCAGTATCTCAGATTTTTAGGGACATTCAGGAAATGCTTCACATGAATTTCAAACAAATTAGTAGCATGAATAGGAATCTTAAAATTGTTGGCCGTTGTGGCAAGTGAATCAGCCGTAAAATTCTGACTTCTAGGAATCATAGACAATGTATATTCTGGAAAAAAATTTAAGAATATCAAGAAAAACATTACGATAATCTCTCATCCTAGGATGTTTGGCCTGGTACTCCCCTTTTACCTGTTTTATCACCAACTCAAAATTTCCATTTACTGCAATTCTCTTCGCACCTAGCCTTTTCAAGATTCGGAGACCCGTGATCAAGGCCTCATATTATGCATCATTGTTCGAACAGTAAAAATCTAGCTTATAAGAACAAAATATTACATTTCGTGGGACTTTATATGACTGATGTATATGGCTACAGATCTAGATTCTGATACCAGCTCCATATTTTCCCAAAGCACCATCGAAATCCATGGTCCAAAGACCCTCCTCATCATCAGGAAGCTGAAATTATGTGGGCTTAACTATTTTTTATTTTTGATCTGATGTCTCAATATGTTTTTTACCTTTCTCTGACTCAATTGATCTTTGTTTTGGTTCTACTCACTTTTTCTCTGAAGTACTTGGCTGCAAGCTTTCAAAATTCTGATTTCTGTTTTTTGCATTCAAGACTGCTTGGACACTATTTGACAACTCTAAAATTTCTTCACGTTCTACAAGCTAACTATCTAAATCATCAGTAATATGATCATTATAAAATATGAAGGACTGTAAATCAGTATGAACAGAGTGAATTGGTTTATTCTTAGGTTTATCTTTGCTAGTGATCATGCATTTCATTTTCACTTCTCGTTATAGCTTCCTAAGTTGGCCAAATACCGGAATTGTAGAATATGAAAAATAAAGTTGTAGAGTACCCCTTAATTTGGCTCCCCAAGACTATGAAAGTAGCATGCCATACCTTTGTTGGAAAATTTGTCATTGATGGCAAAGGAGGTATTACAAGAAGACAAAGACAAACAATGGAGTCAGCAAAGAGGAAATGAATATAAAGGAGAAAGTTAGAGGCAGAGGAAGCATATACGAAGACAGAGCCGTTATCACAGCAGTAGAGCGTTACACATAACATATTTCCAGACTGTCTGTGTATTCAAGACTGAGGCTGCAAGAATGTGTAATTATTTAATCTGCAAATTGAGATTAGTCAACAGAGGAACGATTGTGTGACTATGTGTCTTCTTGGTTGAATCACATAAAACATTGAATTAATTTTGTTGTGAAATGGTCAAATTAAATCGTGTGTGAACCATATTCTCTGTGAACGAGTGGTTGTGTACACTCTGCATAAGGATAGACAGAACCGAGAAAGTGGAAAAACTCTGTGTCAGAGTATAAAAGAACCCTTTAACGTATAACGGAGGAGAACAAAACCCAGAGTAAAAGGATGAGAACGGAACGTTGCGTGAGGAAGCGGAACTGTGATCGGATGAGCAGTAACGGTGGGTTGGAGTGAAACCGTGGATTTCATCGCACCACCATCAGTCAGAAAGCGGTATTGGAGGAATGGGCAGCGATTCCATTCAGAGTTCAACACGTGGCGAAGTGGACCCGTCCAAAACCACTCTTTAAAGTGTGCCATTGCACGTTATACATCGACTAAAGACGCCGAGCGATAGTGTTATAGACTGTTGATCTGGTGGCCCGACATCTAACGGTGATCGCTCGTAGGACTCGCATGAAGGTTAATGAAAAAGCCCGGAGGTTAACCCAGGTACGGTGCGCGCGGTTGATTAGCTATTGGTTATATAGGTGGGGCCCAGAGCCAAACGTTTATAATAAAGTCATTCATTTAAAAGGCGTAGAATGTTAATATAAGGTCACAAAGGTATGAACGTTGGTTGGCGACATAATATAAAGATCGAAAATAATATATATAAACTGGGAGCCAGAATCAAGTTCGAAAGTTGCGAATATATTTATTTGTCAAGTGATAAATAAATGAAGAAGAAGATTAAGAGCCACGTAAGCTAAACTGGGAATATGGTTGATTTATTAACACTCCATATTTAAGCATTGAAACTGCCAGCGTAGAAAAAAGCAGATATTGTGAGATTGCCCGGACTTGGGAAATGATTGGGCATGAAACTTGAATGCAATTATGAAAAAGAAAAAGAAGAGGAGAGCATGCAGAGATAAACAGAGATTACAGGTTTGACAAGTATACATTCACAGGTGCACACAATTACAGTGAACCAAGGTATGCAGAACAAGTTCTTAACAGCAGCAGGAAAAGACAAATCTAGTAAAGCGAAAATCCAGAAAAGGAGCTGAGTGAAATTAAAATATGTAGTTAAAAATGTGAATGTAAATGTTGTAATTATTTTTTTATTGTTTGTGATTCAAAGGAAAAGGAAAAATCCCACTATAGCATGAAATTTTGTACACATTATTATAATTTTATCTGAGTTTGATAAAGGAATGAGAAGATAGAAGTCAAAAGGTCAGGGCTACTCACTTCAAATTCTCTGAGGAATGTAAAGATTCATGCAATGAACTCTATATATAATATCACATTAATATGCAGAGTGGGCGTGTGAAGAATAGAGAAGGCAGAATATAAAAGATTGAGACAGAGAAGATTAAGAGAGGCAGAGCAGAAAGAGATGCTACAAAACAGAGCTGATATCTGAGGTAAATCAACAAACATTCAGTTTGATATATTGAGGAAGTTGGAGCTTCCCTATCAAGTTGCAGCTTGATAGTTGTCAGTTGTAGCTGACTGAGGTTGAAGCCTTCTTTAGGTTGGTGCCTGCAGAAAAACAGTGGTGAGAGGGAGTTGGAGCTTGCCTTTGCATCACAACAATAATAAGATGTGGCTTTCTCCCTTTATGGGTTTCCACTTATATCTGGTGTCTCTGTGCATGATGTTTATGTGTTGATCTGATTTATATCTTCTACTTAATACCTGCTACTCTCATATTAAAGTCTGCTGTTATATTAAATTAATATTTGCTGCTCACAGTCTAAGATTACTCACATATTAAGTTGGACATGAAATGAAGGTGTATGTTAGTTTTAATAAAAGGTTTAAAAAATCCATGAATGTGTTAAACTGATTCATCCCCCCCCCCTCTCAGTTTAACTAAGGGTTCAACAATTGGTATCAGAGCCAGTTCCTTGTGTATCAGTCTAACAACTGAAAGGAGATCCTAAGTCCCCTAGATGGCTAGTCAAGAAGGAAGCTCAACCAATAAAGCACCTTTCTTCACTGGTGCTAATTATGCCTTCTGGAAAATTAGGATGAGAGCATACATAATGTCTTTAGGATTAGAAGTTTGGGATGCTATGGAATTTGGATACTCCACAAAGTCAACTGATTCAGAGAAAGAAGCTAAACAAAACTTTGTAGCTAATGCAAAAGCAATGAATGCAATCTTAAATGGACTATGTGAAGCTAAGTTTATCAAAGTAATGCACAGTAAGACTGCCAAAGATATGTGGGATACTCTAGAGAATATCCATGAGGGAAATAAAAAGGTAAAGACTGCCAAACTTCAAGTATATAGAGCCCAGTTTGAAAATTTAAAGTATAATTGTTCAAAAGATTCTAAGATCTCTTCCATCCAGATTTAATCCCAAGGTGTCTGCTATAGAATAAATAGCCAATTGGGAGACCTTGACCATGAACCAACTACTTGGAAATCTAACAGCATATGAGATGAGGCTTCCACAGAAGAAACCAAGTACGAGGGAGGAAGCTTTTAAAATAGAAAAGAAGAAAGAAGAAAAGGAAGACATATGCTCTTGCTCTGATGAAGAAGAGGCTAAATTTGTCAAGAAACTAGATAGAGGCTCAAGTAGATACAAAAGTAAAATTCCCTTCAAATTATTTAACTGTGGAAGAGTTGGACATTATGCGGCTAAGTTTCCTCACAAGAAAGTAAGAAATCAATCTCAAGAATCAGAGAAAAACACATCAAAGAACTGGCAGAAAGGAAAGAAATTCAGCAGAAAATCCTTCTATGCTCAACAAGACAACAGTACATCTGAAGACTCAGATGAATCCTCAGGAGAAGAGGGAACCTCTGAATTTTTACTGATGGCCATAGAAGATCTTGAAGGACTCTTGCTAGAAGAAGAAGAAGAAGGGGAAGTCGACCTTGAGGGAGAACTAAGCAGTGCTCTGGAGGAGATTGACAGACTCAAACTAAAATGCAGAAAACAAAAGGAGATTCTCCTCAAATGTGTGAAGGAAGAACAAAATTCAGAAGTCCTCATGCAGCTGAAGGTAAAGCTTGAAGAAGCCAAGAAGATTGAAGATATGTTACTTCAGCAAATCAAGGATAAAACTCGAGAACAAGAGAAGCTGGAAGAAGAAATTGTATGTCTGAGGAAGAAATTAGAAAGTGCCCAACAGAAAGTGTCTATATACCCTTCTCAAATGACAAGCTCTGGTAATTTGAATGAAATCTTGGATGCTCAAAGATCTCCTCTAATAAAAACTGGGATAGGATATGAAGGAGAATCAAGTAAAGGCAAAGAAAAGGAAAACAAAAATATAATTTTTGTGAAAGCAAAGAAGGCTGATGAAGCAGCTCAAATAATTCCTACAAAGGAAGAAACATGTAATGAGAAAGACAGAGACCAGAAGAAACCTCTAATAACAAAGATTGCAACAAATACTAAGACAACAAAGAAAGGATCATATACTCCTGATTATATCAAATTTGGAAACCATCAAAGGAGATTCTTGCCTCCTATGAAGAATGCCACCTGTTATGTCTGCCACAAGCTGGGACACATTGCTGCATATTGTCATGCAAGGAGGAGAAATTCAAACCAGCTAAAGATGCAAACAGTAAAGAGACTGTCTCAAATAAACAACTAGAGAAGACTAACTCACATCAGGTATGCAAGTTGTTTCTATGGTTACTTTTTTTATTGTAAAGAATTTGGCCATAAAATCATTGAGTGTAGAAAGTATGGACAAAGATTGAATTTTCAACACTTCAAGGAGGTTTATGAATCAAAGAAATTATGTTCATACTCACAACCCAGCAAAAATTATGACCAAATGCTGTGTATGCAATCAAGTTGGACATACTTCTTCCAAGTGTCCTCTCAGAAGATGTAGCCCATCATCTCACAAAAGATACCAAACAAAAGGGTGCTTCCAGTGGATAAAGAAGGAGAATAAATGTGACTTGGCTCTAACTGCTCAAGACCTGAAAAGCCAGTGGTACCTGGACAGTGGCTGCTCAAAACACATGACTGGAGACAAAAGCAAGTTTATAACTCTTGATGAAAATAAATCTGGCAATGTTACTTTTGGCAATGATAAATCAGGTAAGATCAAGGGAAAAGGCTCAGTCAGCATAGACAATGGTAGAGGAAAGGCCCAAGATGTACTATTTGTAGATGGGCTGAAAGAAAATTTACTGAGTGTCAGTCAAATGTGTGACAAAGGTTGTGAAGTTCTTTTTAGAGCTCAAGATTGTGAAGTCAGATCAAGCACAACAGGAAAGACTCTGCTCAAAGGTGTTCGAATAGAGAGTAATGTGTACATAGTGAAAGAGGAGGATGAAGCCTGCCATCTTAGCAAACTTGAGGAGTCATGGTTATGGCATAGGAGATTGGGACATCTCAGCTTCGACCATATCATCAGACTGAGCAAGAAGAAAGCCATCAGAAATATGCCATAAATAAGAAGACCTTCAAATACCATATGCAAATCTTGTCAATTAGGGAAACAGACTCACACATCCTTTAAATCTAAAGATGAGCTATCAACAAGAAGACCACTTCAGCTTGTGCACATGGACCTATGTGGACCTGCTAGAACTAAGACACCAAGTGGAGAATCCTACTTCATGCTGATAATAGATGATTTCTCTAGAATGACATGGGTTGCTTTTCTCAAGAACAAATCAGAAGCACTGGAAAAATTTAAGATATTCAAAGCATTAGCCGAAAATCAAACTAGATGCAAACTTAAATGTATCAAATCAGACAGAGGAGGTGAATTCACAGATTATGACTTTGCAGACCTATGTAATGAACATGGGATAAAGCAACAATTTACTATTGCAGGGACACCTCAGCAGAATGGAGTAGCAGAGAGACAAAACAGGTCTGTACAACAAATGGCCAGAGCTATGATGCAAGAGAGCAACATTAATCAAACCTTTTGGGCAGAAGCTATACACACAGCAATACATATTCTAAACAAAGCTCATTTAAGACCTAATAGTGATAAGACTCCTTATGAACTATGGCATGGTAAACCAGCATCAATCAAGCACTTTAGAATTTTTGGCAGCAAGTGCTACATAAAAAATAATGATGAAAATCTGGGGAAGTTTGATGCAAGAGAAGATGAAGGAATATTCTTAGGATATGCATCCAAGAGTAAAGGATATAGATGCTACAACAAGACTCTTCGAAAAATTGTAGAAAGTATTGATGTAAGATTTGATGAAGAACTCCCAAACAAGACAAGAGATATAGACTGCAGCAACTATTCAGAAAATCATGAAGAAGAGGACCAAGATGATGATGAAACAAGCAAGACATCAGAAGATACTGAACTGAACTCTAAAACCCACTCGAGATACACTCAAAAGAACCATCCAGAAGATCAAATCATTGGAGACAAGATTGTAGGAGTGTAGACAAGAAGGTAGCTAACTGAACAGACAAAAGAGCTATACATAGCCATGTTTTCACAAATAGAGCCAAAAAAATTTGAAGAAGATAGCAAGGACAAGTCTTGGGTGAATGCAATGAATGAAGAATTGGACCAAATTGAGAAGAACAATACCTAGGAACTAGTTCCTAGACCTGCTGAGAAGAATGTCATAGGCTCAAAATGGGTATTCAAAAATAAAATGAATGAGGAAGGACAAGTAATCAGGAATAAAGCCTGACTTGTCTGCAAAGGATACTCACAAATTGAAGGACTTGATTACGATGAAACATTTTCCCCTGTAGCCAGAATGGAAGCTATCAGAATGTTCCTGGCATTTGCATGCTATCAAAACTTCAAAGTATATCAAATGGATGTAAAATCTACATTTCTAAATGGAGACTTAGAAGAAGAAGTCTACATGGAACAACCAGAAGGCTTCTCATTGACAAACAAAGAAGACTATGTGTGCAGACTGAAGAAGGCCTTATATGGACTGAAACAGGCTCCCCGTGCTTGGTATTCAAGACTGGATAAATATTTGCAAAAACAAGACTTTAAGAGAGGTGGAGTAGACAACAATCTATACATAAAAGCCCACGAAAATGAACTCCTGATTGTTGTAGTATATGTTGATGACATCATGTTTGGAAGCAACAGAGAAGAACTAGCAAGAGGGTTTGCTGATGAGATGAAAACAGAGTTTGAAATGTCCATGATTGGAGAACTCAGTTTCTACTTGGGACTGCAAATTCAGCAAAAGAACACAGGTACATTCATCTCACAAGAAAAATACTTAAAGGAAATGCTGAAAAAGTTCAAAATGGAGGACTGCAAACCTGTGTCAACTCCCATGACCACAGGTTGCAAGCTGTGTGCTGATGATGGGTCTGCTGATATAGATCAAAAACTCTACAGATCCATGATTGGAAATCTATTGTATCTGACTGCATCAAGACCAGAAATCATGCTAGCAGTAGGACTAGTGGCTAGATATCAAGCAACACCTAAACAAAATCACCTTCTTGTAGTCAAAAGAATATTCAGATATCTACAAGGAACAACACAGTATGGACTTTGGTATCCTAAAAGCAAAAAATTCACTTTATCAGCATACACAGATGCAGATTGGGCCAGCTGTGTGGATGACAAGAAGAGTACAAGTGGAGGTGCATTCTATCTAGGAGAAAGTCTGGTGGCATGGTTAAGCAAGAAACAAACATCTATCTCCCTATCTACAGCAGAAGCAGAATATATTGCAGCAGCAGCATGTTGTACACAAGTCATGTGGATGAAGAAAACTCTTCAAGACATGAAGGTAAGCATTGATGAACCTATCTCAATCAAATGTGATAATACAAGTGCTATAAGTATATCTAAAAATCCTGTACTTCACTCAAAAACTAAACATATTCCAATCAAGTATCATTTCCTCCGAGAACAAGTGGCTCAGAAGATAGTAAAGCTGGAATATGTACCAGCGAAAGAATAGACAGTTGATATATTTACCAAACCTCTTGCTAGAGAACCATTTCAATATTTGAGAGATAAACTAGGGGTAGTATCTGTAGATACTACTCTCTGATATAAAGAGAAAGAACAATTTCAGGGGGAGAACAAAAACGAAAATATCATTCCAGGGGGAGAACAGCCAGCAAGGAAAGCATGAATCAGGTCCTCAGGATCAAAGGATTAAGGCAAAAGAACACCAAGTTATTATCCTAGAGTTATCTGCATTATTCAAGCATCAAAAGGTCAATTACAGAGCAAAAGGATCAGTATTGTGTTCTGAAACATTATATTAAGAATCTGAAACATAAAAGACAAGTAGTGATTATCATTTGAAGCCTATCAACATTTTAGTTGCTGAATCCAATCATACATCTCTGACTAGATAAAGCTGATACAATGTATTCTATGAAGTATCATTATTCTCACTTTTAGCTCTATACAAGTGAAAGAACTGTATCAATTTACAGTGTATATTCAAATTTGATAATCCTCAAAGTGTTCTCTCAACAAGTCTTATACATCACTATGGATCACCATGGTACAAAGTCAGGAGAAGAGGGCCTTAACATAACTCAGAGAGAGGAAATGAAAAAAGAAACCCTTTGCCATTGATGTCAAAGGGGGAGGAAGAGAAAACAACAGGAGAATGAGCAGGCAAACAGAGAAAATGTATTGCCATCAATGCCAAAGGGGGAGACTGTTGGAAAAGTTTTCATTGATGGCAAAGGAGGTAGCAGATGCAGAGACAGGAACAGTTACAAGAAGACAAAGACAGAAAATGGAGGCAGCAAAGAGGAAATGAATATAAAGGAGAAAGGCAGAGGCAGAGGAAGCAAATACGAAGACATAGCCATTATCATAACAGTAGAGCGTTACACATAACATATTTCCAGACTGTCTGTGTATTCAAGACCGTGGATGCAAGAATGTGTAATTATTTAATCTGTAAATTGAGATTAGTCGACAGAGGAGCGATTGTGTGACTATGTGTCTTCTTGGTTGAATCACATAAAACATTGAATTAATTTTGTTGTGAAATGGTCGAATTAAATCGTGTGTGAACCATATTCTCTGTGAACAAGTGGTTGTGTACACTCTGCATAAGGATAGACGGAACCGAGAAAGTGGCGAAACTCTGCGTCAGAGTATAAAAGAACCCTTTAACGTATAACGGAGGAGAACAGAACCCGGAGTAAAAGGACGAGAACGGAACCTTGCGTGAGGAAGCGGAACTATGACCGGATGAACAGTAACGGTGGGTTGGAGTGAAACCGTGGATTTCATCACACCACCATCAATCGAAAAGCGGTATTGGAGGAATGGGTAGCGATTCTATTCAGAGTTCAACACGTGGCGAAGTGGACCCGTCCAAAGCCACTCTTTAAAGTGCGCCATCGCACGTTATACATCGACTAAAGACGCCGAGCGATAGTGTTATAGACCGTTGATCTGGTGGCCCGACATCTAACGGTGATCGCTCGCAGGACCCGCACGAAGGTTAATGAAAAAGCCCGGAGGTTAAGCCAGGTATGGTGCGCGCGGTTGATTGGCTATTGGTTATATAGGTGGGGCCCGGAGCCAAACGTTTATAATAAAGTCATTCATTTAAAAGGCATAGAATGTTAATATAAGGTCACGAAGGTATGAACGTTGGTTGGCGGCATAATATAAAGATCGAAAATAATATATATAAAATGGGAGCCAGAATTAAGTTCGAAAGTTGCAAATATATTTGTTTGTCAAGTGATAAATAAATGAAAAAGAAGATTAAGAGCCACATAAGCTAAACTGGGAATATGGTGGATTTATTAACACTCCAGATTTAAGCATTGAAACTGCCAGCGTAGAACAAAGCAGAGATTGTGAGATTGCCCAGACTTGGGAAATGATTGGGCATGAAACTTGAATGCAATTATGAAAAATAAAAAGAAGAGGAGAGCATGCAGAGATAAACAGAGATTACAGGTTTGACAGGTATACATTCACAGGTGCACACAATTACAGTGAACCAAGGTATGCAGAACAAGTTCTTAACAGCAGCAGGAAAAGACAAATCCAGTAAAGCCAAAATCCAGAAAAGGAGCTGAGTGAAATTAAAATATGTAATTAAAAATGTGAATGTAAATGTTGTAATTATTTTTTATTGTTTGTGATGCAAAGGCAAGTATCCTAAGGAAAAGGAAAAATCCCACTATAGCATGAAATTTTGTACACATTATTATAATCTTATCTAAGTTTGATAAAGGAATGAGAAGATAGAAGTAAAAAGGTCAGGGCTACTCACTCCAAATTCTCCAAGGAATGTAAAGAGTCATGCAATGAACTCTATATATAATATCACATTAATATGCAGAGTGTGTGTGTGAAGAATAGAGAAGGCATAATATAAAAGACTGAGACAGAGAAGATTAAGAGAGGCAGAGCAGAAAGAGATGCTACAAAACAGAGCTGATATCTGAGATAAATCAGCAAACATTTAGTTTGATATATTTAGGAATTTGGAGCTTCCCTATCAAGTTGCAGCTTGATAGTTTTCAGTTGTAGCTGACTGAGGTTGAAGCCTCCTGTAGGTTGGTGCCTGCAGAAAAACAATGGTGAGAGGGAGTTGGAGCTTGCCTTTGCATCACAACAATAATAAGATGTGGTTTTCTCCCTTTATGGGTTTCCACTTATATCTGGTGTCTCTGTGCATGATGTTTATGTGTTGATCTGATTTATATCTTCTACTTAATACCTGCTACTCTCATATTAAATTCTGTTGTTATATTAAATTAATATTTGCTGCTCACAGTCTAAGATTACTCACATATTAAGTTGGACATGAAATAAAGGTGTATGTTAGTTTTAATAAAAGGTTTAAAAAAAAAAAATCCATGAATGTGTTAAACTGATTCACCCCCCCCCCCCCCTCTCATTTTAACTAAGGGTTGAACAACCTTGGAGGTATTTCAACAACTACAACATCCATCAACACATTTTTCACAAGAATCTGATCCAAAGAGACAACTAAGTCTTTGATAAGACCAAGGCATCGGACTCTACCGGAATCAAAAGAAAAGAGGTCATGATAGGGTCAGGTTATGTCCAGACCCAACTTATCCATGATAGCCTTCGGCATTAAACTATGTGAGGCCCCAAAATCCAATATGGCATTATGGAGAATATAATCATGAATCCTCAAGATGATATGAGAGGGAGGGACTTCACTATATTCAAGATTTCCATCGATGATTCGACCAAATAGAAGTTTGGGATGGTCATCATTGACATTGACCATGTTTGAAATGTGATATACTTTCAACATCTTGGCAATCTGATATTTATATCTATCATTCTTTACAAGCTCAGTGAGGGGAATATAAACTTTTAACTTGGAAATTTCACTCTATAAGCTAAACACGTTAGATTGTTTCTCCACCTCTTTTACAATGGTATCCCGCTTTTCAGGCTGCTCTTTGGCTGGATATTCCTTCCTTTTCACTTCCTTATCCTTCTTTGATCTACTTGTAGATGGCTCACTGTTCTTGCTCTAATTTATGGCAGCAGTCTCCTTATCCTTGTTTGGACTAGCTTGGGAAGTTGGTTTTGGCTGAGTATCATTTTTCTGAATTGTCCTCTTTTGTGTAGAAGTAGTAGGAACATCTTGGTTTCTCAAAATATAATGTCTCTGCCCTGAGCTGAGAGAATTTAGGTACCCCCCTTTGATAGTATTCAAATTGGACAGCCAACCCATCATCATTGGCAAGGACATATTCTTGGACATTTGGCACATATGTTTCCTCGAAATTCTCATCATCTTCTGTAATGAAAATAGGTCCATGATCTTTTGCAAAGAAATGGTTCTCTTCAATAATATTATCTTCATATTTAGGTCCTTGGGCATAGTTATGTTCTAATGGAGTATGGATTTGTTGCTGAGCTTGCTAATCTGGAGCTCTCCGTTCTCTCTGCTTAATCCTGAACTGTGGTTGTTGTTGTCCTCAAAATTTGGGATTCTGAATTTGATTGTCCGACTGCCTTTTCGAGATGGATATTTTGTATATCATATTCTCCATAGTTCTAATCAAACTATCCAACTTTTCTTTGGATAAGGATATTGGTTATTCTTTAATTGTGACTCTCTTTTCAACTTTACTTTTTTATTTCTTTATCAACAAATTGGCTTCAACGTTGACTGCATTTTTCTGCATCTCCTCCAATGAGGTAGGGTTTCTTTCTCTAAGTTGATATGTCATATCAGGGTCAAAGGAACCTAGATAGTGAAACAAGTCCAAGTAAGGTGGAGGTTTGATATTGGAGGGAATGGAATTATACACCTTATTGAAGCAGGTAGTATAGTCTTGAACTGATTCTTTAGGTTGCCTTTTCAATGAGTTATACTAAACCAATAGCTGGAGAGGATTTATCTTTTCCTCCCACTTAGAGAGGAAAATATCGGTTAACTTTTGTGAATTCTGCACCGAACTAGATGCCAAAGCTCTGAACCATTTTTTCACTTCTCCTGAAAAACTCTGAAAAATAATTCTCATCTTTGTATCATCATTGTCTACCTTTTATAAATCCATGAAATCTATGATTTTTTCAATGTGTTGCCTAGTTTTAACCTCGGTGGTTCCATCAAAAAGAGGTATCCTTTGTCCATATTTCTGAGGTAAATCAATGAGTTTTCCGGGCAAAACTAATGGAGCAAATCTGGCCATAGTTGTTCTCGGGGGTAGGCTTGTAGTCACAACAGGAAGTTCTTGTAGAAAAGTTTGTTGTGTAGGAAGAAGTGTGGATGTGATGTAGAAACAACAGTGTGAGGGGATGTAGCAGTAGTGTGAATATATGTAGTTGAAAGAGGATCAGCGAAAAAGAGCTCCTATTGATATTGTATGAAATCCTTCTCATAGCTATATTTAAGATGGTTTGCTAGTTTTTGAAGTTTGTCAAATTGACTCTAAACTTCCTATTAAAATATGATTCTGAACTTGATTCTACGAATGAGAAACTATTCTAAAGCTTTAAATATTCGAATAAAACTTTATATACAAATGTTATTTCAGATAACCTTAAAATGTTAAATACAATCTCAGACAGATATTTTTCTAATTTGTATCTAAACAGTGATAACTCGAACTTCATATCAAAAGGAATATATTCAAGTGAAAGCAATTCTGGAGGTAAATATGTAGACCTTACGAAAGTAGATGAACTTGACTGAATCTATGAATGATGAGGTCTTTGTTTACTTATTAGTCTTTCCGGATCTTCAACGAGAGATGTTGGATCTGGATCTGGATTTGATCATGTAGGCCTTTTAAGAGCCAGTGTTGACTTGTTTATGCCCTTTGGCTCTCTGCAACTTGAATCAGCCTTCTTGGAAACAAGGTCTTGTCACCCACAGTGTTGGGTGTGGAGCCTAATTATCTTGTTTACTTTGTATCACAGCATTGAACTTTATGGAGCCCCCCCCTGGCGGGGGGTTTTGGGGGCAGCGCCCCCGAAGCTAAAAATAGATGTAAAATTGCCTTGTAAAAGTATAGTAATTTCTAGTCAATATGGGCTATTCATTAGGCGGATTATCTGACGGTAGAAGTTATGTTTAGTTTAGGGTTTTTTTCCCTAGAAGGAAATCCCTCTCTTTGTATGAGGGTATTGTATTGCGGCTGTGTATTACATGTGTATTCTCTGAGCGGGAAATAGATAGGGAGACTGTGAGAGAGAACAGAGGATATTACAGCGGATCTACTGTAGGTTTTGTCTCTTCATTTTGCTGGATAATAGAAATGAAGGAATGGTTGTTCGGGGTGGACGTAGCCCAAACTAGGTGAACCACGTATATATATGTCTCTCTAGTTTTATGTGTTTTGTGTGCTTGTGTTTTTCGCATATTTTATGTGCTGCATTGCTCCATAATATATAATTTTCTAACAACTGGTATCAGATCCAAAGGTAGCTATCGATAAACTCGTTGGGATAAGTTCCCTGCCTATGGAGCAACGGCTAAGATTGCAAGTTTAGGTCAGAAATTTAACGTTTAAATCTCTGTATCATGGAAGATGCAAATGGAAGATTATCTGTATCAGAAATATCTGTATCTACCACTCAGCGAAAAAAAAAGAATCCGACAGCGATGACAGACGTAGAATGGGAGATTATCGATAGAAAGGCACTTGGAATAGTACAGTTGTGCCTCGCAATGTTGGTAGCCTTCAATATTTCGAAGGAAACAACAATAGAGGGTTTGATTAAGGCATTGGCGAAACTATATGAAACCCTTAGCCTCAAAAAAGGTATTTATTATGAAACGATTATTTAATATGAAGATGTTTATAGATCTCACTATGTAAATGATTTAATACAAGCACAAGCTAGTTGTTCAGATAGTAAAATTTGATGATGAAGTTAGAGCCTTGTTATTCTTGTGCTCATTGCCAGAGAGTTGGAATGGTTTAGTACTGGCCATTAGTAACTCTGTCTTTGGATCTAGTACTTTAAATTTTGATGATGTTGTCGGTGCTATCCTTAGCGAGGAAATGCGATGGAAAAGCTCTGGTGAGACATCGGGTAATGCTTTGAGTGCAAAGTCTATGGGAAGGAGAATGGAAAGAGGAAAGAGCTCATGATATCGCAGTAAATCAAGAAAAGGCAGATCCAAGTCCAGATCGGGGATAGTGTACTGGAAATGCAGAAAGAAAGGACACCTAAAGAAAGACTGTAGATCTCGGAAGGGAAAAGAAGGAGACGTGCAACAAGAAAACAATCATGAAGCAAATGTGACAGGTGATGTGTTACAAGATGCTTTGATTCTTTCTTTCGAAAATGTTACTGATTCCTGGGTAGTAGATTTAGGGGCCTCATTCCATGCCACACCTGATAAGAAATATTTTCATGACTATGTTCAGAGACGGGGACAAGTCCATGGTGATGACAAAACCCGTAAAATTTGAATGTAAAGGCTCTTGTAAAATAGCGTAGTGAAAACGAAATGTCTATTAAAGGAGTAAAGGGGCAGTTCCGCATCTAAAGAAAAATCTGATTTCAACAAAAAGGGCTAGGCGGTGAAGGTTGTGTGAAAACTTTCACAAACATAAAGCTTGAAAGGTCACCAAAGGAGCTCCGGTAATATCAAAAGGCGGGGGTGTTGCTGGTACATTGAGTTATGTACAGTATTTCTAACTTTGTTAATGCTTAACTTCCTATGATTAGTATGCAGCATTATAAGTAATTGTTGAAAAAATTTACTACCAATATTGAGAAGGATGGAAGATTCTTCATCACAATTGTTTCTAGGTTTGGAAGAACAATATTTGGATTTGAAATTGCATCATGGAAAATAGAAGAGAGTCGGGTTTCTTAAAGTTGGGAAAGAAAAGAAGAGAGAAAAACTAGAGCTTGTGCATACAAATATATGGGGATCTACTCAGGTATCATCTATCGATGGCTCTCATTATTATGTTACTTTTATTGATGATGCAACTAGAAAAACTTAGATTTATTGTATTTGGAATAAATCTGATGTATTTAATACTTTCAAGAAATGGAAGTCTTTGGTTGATATTGAGACAGGAAAGAAGTTGAAGTGTCTCGGATCAGAAAATGGAGATGAACATTACAAAAAAAGAGCTTGACAAAATCGCTTCGTGAGCATGGAATTCATAGAGAGAAGACAGTTCCAAGAAAACCACAAGAAAATGGTGTGTCAGAAAGGATGAACAGAACAATCATGGAGCATGCAAGGTGCATGAGATTGCATGCAGGATTGCCTTTACAATTTTGGGCAGATGCTGTAGATACTTTTGTTTATCTAATAAACAGAGAGCCTTCAAGTTCCTTGGATGGTGGTATTCCAAAGGAAGCATGGACAGGTAAAAAGGTAAACTACTCTTTTTTAAAGCCTTTTGGTTGTGAGGCCTTTGTCCATATTAATAAAGAAAACAGAAAAAAGCTTGAGGCAAAATCAAAGAAATGTACCTTTATTGGATATGGTGCTAATGATTTTTGTTATCGCTTATATGATTATGAAAATCACAAAATCATTAGGAGCAGAGATGTAATATTCAATGAAAAGGTCTTGTATAAGAATCAGTTGCAGGAAAAGAAACAAGAAAAAGAAAGCAAGGAATATGCGGTTCTTGATGAGATATCTGAAAAAGTAAAGGTGCCTGAAAATAATAATAATCAACAACCACAGCAGCAACAACCACCACAACAGCAACAGGCACCTCAAACACCTAAAAGTGGTGTTAGAAGATCTACCAGGATAAGTAGACCCCCTGAACGATACTCTCCTTCATTATATTATTTATTGTTGACTGATTCTGGTGAACCCGAATGTTATGAAGAAGCAATGCAGGTTGAAAGTGGGAAGAAGTGGGAGCTAGCCATGGAAGAAGAGATGGACTCATTAATGCATAACCAGACTTGGGACTTAGTCAAGTTGCCTGCAGGCAAAACTACATTGCAAAATAAATGGGTTTACAGGCTGAAGGAAGAAGATGGAGGAAAACAGAGGTACAAAGCTAGACTTGTGGTGAAGGGATTTGCACAGAAGAAAGGTATTGATTTTGATGAAATATTTTCTCCTATTGTTAAGATGACTACAATCAGAACTATTTTAAGTCTTGAAGCAGTGGAAGATTTACATCTTGAACAGTTAGATGTAAAGACATCATTTCTCCATGGAGATTTGGAGGAAGAGATATACATGCAGCAACCAGAAGGATATGAGGTCAAAGGGGAAGAAAAAGTGGTGTGCAAGTTAAAGAAGAGCTTGTATGGCTTAAAACAAGCTCCAAGGCAGTGGTATCTAAAATTTGACAAGTTTATGTTTGAACAAGGTTATACTAGATGTCACTCTGATCATTGTGTTTATCTGAAAAGGAAAAATGATGGAAGCTATATTATATTGTTATTGTATGTAGATGACATGCGTGTTGCAGGGTCTAACATGCAGGAAATAAATGTGTTCAAAAAAAAATTGGAAAATTCATTTGCAATGAAGGATTTGGGAGCTGCAAAACAGATCCTTGGTATGAGAATAACCATAGATAGGAAAAATCGAAAATTAACACTGTCCCATAATGAGTACATACAAAAGGTGTTGAAAAGATTTAATATGCACAATGCAAAACCAGTTAGTACACCTTTTGCTAGCCATTTCAAACTTAGTAAGGAGATGTGCCCAAAGACCTAAGAAGACATGGATTATATGTCTAAAGTTCCATATGCATCAGCAATTGGAAGCTTAATGTATGCAATGGTCTGCACAAGGCCTGATATTGCACATGCAGTGGGAGTTGTAAGAAGGTACATGAATAATCCAGGAAAAGAACATTGGATGGTATAAAAATGGATTCTCAGATATTTGAGAGGTACCACAAATCAAGAATTATGCTTTGGTGGTTCAAACATTGCTCTACATGGATATGTTGATGCAAATATGGCAGGTGATAGAGATAACAGGAGGAGTACTACAGGATATGTATTTACTGTAGGTGGAACAACTGTCAGTTGGGTTTCAAAAATCCAAAGTGTTGTTGCACTTTCAACAACATAAGCATAGTATTTTGCTACTATAGAGGCTAGTAAAGAAATGATTTGGTTACAAAGGTTTATGGATGAATTGGGTAAGAAGCATGATATGGGTACGTTATACAGTGATAGCCAAAGTTCCATTCATATTGCAAAGAACTCAGCATTTCATTCTAGGACTAAACACATACATCTCAAGTACCATTTCATACGGTCAGTATTGGAAGATGGAGAGTTGAAGCTGGAAAAGATACACACTAGCCAGAATCCTGCAGATATGCTAACAAAATTTGTAACCAGGGAGAAACTGAGAATGTGCTCAGTTTCAATTGGTCTTCAATGATGACGATGAAGATGAGAAACAGCCAGGTCCAAAGAGGAGTCATTGTCCAGCAAATGAAGTAGCGGTGGAGTTGCTACAATCAGTCTCCAAGTGGGATATTGTTGGGTGTGGAGCCTGATTATCTTGTTTACTTTGTATCACAACATTGGACCCCTGTACCTTAAATGGGGTGGCAATGCCGCCCGTAATTAATCACTGTCGTGGGGGGTCCAGGGGGGGGCGGCAGTGAATTTATGGATAGTAATTTCTAGTCAATCTAGGTCGTTCATTAGGCGGATGATCTGATGGTAGAAGTTATGTTTAGTTTAGGGTTTTTTTCCCTAGAAGGGAAACCCTCTCTTTGTATGAGGGTATTGTATTACGGCTGTGTATTACATGTGTATTCTCTGAGCGAGAAATAGATAGGGAGACTGTGAGAGAGAACAGAGGATATTACAACGAATCTGCAGTAGGTTTTGTCTCTTCATTTTGCTGGATAATAGAAAGGAAGGACTGGTTGTTTGGAGTGGACATAGCCCAAACTGGGTGAACCACGTATATCTGTGTCTCTCTGGTTTTATGTGTTTTGTGTGCTTGTATTTTTCGCATATTTTATGTGTTTCATTGCTCCATAATATATAATTTTCTAACACACAGGCCTAGAATCCAATGAAAATATAATGATACACCCAGGGAATATATGTCACTTCACTCCCCAGCATCGACACCAGAAATTTTATCCTCCACAATGGCCCAAGGTTAAAAGGTAATCGACGAAGGTAACCTCAAACCAAGATTTTTGTTTGGAAACTAGCCCTACCAAACCAGAGAGGGATCTCTCTATGAAAAACACAGCCAAGGTTTTTACTGGTGCAACAGTGGATTTTAGGCTAGATAGCTCAGCTCTAGGGTTTTGAAAGATTTAGGGTTTTTCTGCTAGATCAGGGATGAAAACCAAGTAACTAGGTCAAAGTATCAAATGTTATAGTTGCAAGAGATATGGAGGAGAAAGGTAGTTGTGACTTTGGGATGGCTTAGGATTTTTTTGGTGTAGTGTAGGGTTTGAAAGAGAAAGAATATCTTAATGAGCATGTGTACCATGAATTCATTAAATGAGAATGAAAATTACACAAAATGACATTCCCAACAAAACAGAGCTTTCATGAAAGACTTATGCTTATAAATCTCTTAGGAAACTCACTAAAGAAAGAATATATGTTAAGGAGGAAAATATATCATTCATATAAAACTGTAACAAAGAAAAAACAATATCACAAACTCACAACACAAAAATTCCTGAATAATAGCTGCAACTGATCCTTTGATTTACTGTATAAAAATATGAAGTACAAGCTACAAGAGTTTCACCCTCTGATGTCCAACCATCAAAATGACTAAAAAATCCAAACATATAGACTCAAAAACAACATCCCCTCTCTCAGGGGTCGAATCCCTCAGTGTAGGAACAACTCACAATATTCTCTCAACAAAACCCTAATGTCTAGGGAGGTCTTAACAAATATTCCAAATAGAGTTGACTAAGATGGTCCTCATAAATAAGGTCAAAATTACATCAAGGAGGCCATAATAAGCCCAATTACATCACATCCACAATAAACAATAGAAATTACATCACTAGACCAATTTTCACTAAGAAAAACCTCAAAAAAGTGCACACAGGGAAAAGCGCAACACCTAACTGATAAAGCACAACGCCTGGCTTGTAAGAGACTTTTGGAGGCCTTCCCATACTCCAAATCCACTTATGAAAGATGTTCTTGAAATTAGAGGATGTCTAGTTGTCTTTAGACACATCAAGCAAGTCAAATGGACATTCCATGAGGGAGAAAAATGGATTTTCCCACAACTACTCCCAAAAGCACAATGCCTATTTCAAAATAGTGGCATAAAGTGTGTTTTTGACCCCTTTTTTAACATTTTCTCTCCACCAGTTTTCTGAAAATGCTCCCAAAGTGGATATATTACATGTATAGGTCAATATATACCCAGACATATATACTTTTTTGCATTTGGATGCTTGAGGAAAAAGGCGTTGCGCTTTTGGTTGTTCTGCAATTTCCAATTTTGCCAAAAGACACAAAAAACCAAAAATTTCCAAAAATTCTTCAAAATTTCACCAAAATTATGCTATGAAGTCCTTTGATGATGTTTCATGCTATTTGGGAGGCTTTAGCAAGAAAATCCATCTTATCCTTCTCTTTTTGCCTCATTAGGGTTTCCTTGAGATTTTTCTTCAACTACTTGATTCGTACCTAAGAGACCTGATTTCTTGTGTAGTAGTGCATGGTCATGTGCCTTTGCAGGTTGTTGTTTCTATTTGCCTTCTTAAGAAGCATTTCCATGTGAAAATTCACTCTATCAAGCCATCCTACCTTGTTTTTTTCAATTTCTACCAAGATGAGCTCATCCATTTTCATTTGAGTTCTTGGTGGAGATGCTTCTTTCTGTTGCTCTAATGCCCTCTTGTCCTTGGTCTCTTTCTTCTAACCTACTCTCCCTGATCATGTGAATACTCAATATCAACCACTACCTTACCCTTTACATCATATTTTCTCAAATAAACCTTGGGCTCATTCAAGAGTAGTCAATTTACCTTTAATTTCATCTTCTCTTGCTGCAAGAATGAAACCAAAAAGTTGGCTTTTGACAAGTGTTACACAGCAATTTTTCACCATCCCTACAATTCCCCATCCCACACATTGGAGGGCTCATTCCATGACCTGTGAGCAGTGACATAACTTGAAAACACTTTCATGGCATTCCTCTGAACATATACTTTCATTACCCTGAAGACAACTCCTTGTGAAAACCCCTAAAAATAGCCTTTTTTTCATTGGCGTGGGTACACAGTTCAGCCCTCACGCCAAGGGGGCAAATCCTCCAAAGAGGGCGTGCCAATTGGCACTCTATCTTAGAGCCGCACCCATGCCAGGCTTAATAAAGGGTGTTTTTTAAAAATAAATGGCGGAAGATTGACCTCAACCAATTCCTAAACTGGTCTCTAATTTGAGTTGGGAGGTTGGCTTCGAATTTCCATGTAGAGGAAGTAGTTTTCCACCTCTCATAGGAAGCTTCCTAGAGGATAGGGCCAATCCCATGATTGTAGAGATCCCAACTCCCCTTCCTCCATCTATATAAGCTTGCCATTTTCCTTTGCAAGCGAATCTCCAAGAGCCTTCATAGCCTAAAGAATGCTGCAACAGTCCTCATAGTGTCAAATCAATAGCAAGGAGATTGATAATCGAAGAGAGAGGCTTGTCCCCATTCCCGACAAGCTTTGTGAGACGTATTCCGCTGACGACCCGCCAAAGGAAGATTTCAGCATCAGAGCCAGGTTGTATCATCCTTTGTTTCATTAATGATAAGCGACTGCAATTATAGTTCCACTTGTATTGTTCGTGTTTTACGATTATGAGTTTTGTCCTCTCTGACTGACACATAGTTGCAAATATTTGGTTTTACACTTGTATGTTCGTTGTGTTTCTTGTGTGCAGGTGTTCAATCACGCCAAGTGGGAGAATTTTCACCTTCCGGAGCAAGGGATCGAGAGCATTATACTCTTCGCAACGATAATAGCGTTGGACACAAGGTAAGCCTCGTATCGCGCCTTGGTTATTGCAATTAGGATCTTGCGTTGTAGCATGATTTGATTGTTGCTAGACCCGTTCTGGGCTAGTAGGGATCACCTCTGTCCGCAGAGGGGATTTACCTCTACAACAACAAGCTCTCCTTAAGTTATCTGACCTTAGCATCCTTATCCATGATGATATATTTCAATGTCTTTTTCTCTTCATTCACTTCCAAGTCTTTCATGTCAGTTTCAAGATGAAATGGCTCTTCATATTGCAATGGTACCTCATGGTCTGATGATGATCCATGTTTAGCTAATGTAGGCTTGGCCCTTTTAACAATATTTGGGGAAAACACAAGCCTCTTACCTCTGACATAAGTTTGTGTCACCCCTACCCTAGGAACTCTTTTGGTAGGTTTTCTAGAGGAAGAAACCTCTTGATATGGTGGTGAAGCCAAGGGTGTAGAGTGACTACTATATTGAGCTGCAGAAAACAAAAGAGAATTGGAATATACAAAACCCTCCCATGAAAAATTGATTTGTGATAGTTGATGGCAAACCAAGACCTTCGCCAAGCCCTAGTGAAACAAACTAGCATGCTGATTTTCTCCCATTCTCCTTACCTTCTTTGTCATATTTACCATGCTTTTGTAGAGGTAATGAGTTAAGTTTAGGGTTTTCACATCGGTGAAATGCATTAAGAGTCTCGTATGATACTGATATAGCCTTGAGTATCTACCCTCACATGTGAAATACCTCATGATAAATTTCATGAGAGGGGCATATTTTTCCATCAAGTGCCTAAATGGAAAGATGTGTTTAGGAGTTACTTTGTATTTTGGCTTCAAGTACATTTTTTAGTTGTCAAGGTCTAGGTATCTAGTTTTGAACCAGTTTTATTTTATGTTTGGAATCCCTGTGGCTGAGGCAATGATCGCTATGGAAATATTGATCACCACCCCTGAAATTGTCACCTTGTCTCTGCTCAATCTAGTGGCAAAAGTACTAGTGAGTTTGAGGTGTAAAAATACCTTATTGAGCATTTTTCCATATTACTACTCTTTCAATATCGGATTTATTGGTGAAATGACAAATTTTTTTATGATTTTGGCCCTAAGACCTAATGGTGACACTTCATGAAATGAGTTGAATGATGACCATGGGGGTGTGACTAAGATGATAATGGATACATTTCAGTGGTGACTCAATCAACTGAATGATGGCAATGACCAAAACATGAATTTTTGAAAGGAGTTGTAACAGACCTAGACACACTAGCGCGTGAGAAATTTTTTATTTGAAGACCTACTGAAACCATCAAAATTTGACTTAAGACCCTAACAAAAACCTTGTAAGAGAATATTTGATCACTAGTGACTGGAAAAATTGGTAGACACTAACATTGGCTCTAGCTGGGGATGGAAGATCCTTAGGAGGTGTCAAGAATACCGTAGACCAAGTAGCCTTATCCATTGGGCATGGAGTCAAAAATCAAGAGACCAAACTCAATACTGAAAACTGACTGAAAAACTAAACTAAATTTGACTAAAACAAAAACTTATTGTACCTACAAATCAGAAGCCAATCAAGGAAACCTTATGGCCTTCACCTTGGGCTTCAAGCTTTGATGATTAACTCCTTCACACTTCAGAAGAAAAGTAAAATGATATGTACAATGATGCTGAGAAACTTCAAAAAATTGATCAAAAGAGGTAGTGCTTGAAAAGCCTACCATTGATTGGTCCTCCTCCATAGTATTTTCCATCCATTTCCTCCAACAATTAGGCATGCTTCCCTCTTGAAGTTGAAATCATGTATGGCACCTTCCACAAGTTCTCAAACTTACCATGTTTTCCCTTATCTTCATTCCGAGCAATCCAACGGAGGACTACATCACCCATATTGAAGTCATCCGCCTTTTTTTTCTAGTCATACACTTTCTTGATTCTTTCTTGAAGCTTGAAAGTGTTTTGAAACACTTCCTCCCTAGTGTTTTGGAAATGAATCATTTGGTTTATCCTCCACTGAACATCATTATCATCACTGCCAACTTCCTACAATATCTTCATGACTGGAACAACAATAGAAGTAGGAAAGACTATATCAAATCCATACACTAACTCAAAAGGATACATGCTTATGGAATTCTTATTGCTTACTCTATTTTCCCACAAGGCATTGATGAGTTTCTTAAGCCAATTTTTCTTATTTACCTCCAGCATCTTCTTGATAATATTGACCAAAGACTTATTCGAAGACTCAGCCAATCCATTGCCTTGCGGGTAGTATGCAGTGGAATTACCAAGCGTGATATTGTACTTCTCACAAAATTCCACTATATTTTTTTACTTAAATGCAGTTGCGTTATCCGTGGTGATATTATACGGACAACCAAATCTAGACAAGATATTATATTCCAAAAAATGAATGATAACCAAATCAATTGTATGTCTGGTTTGGATTTCCTCAATCCACTTTGTAAAATAATCTGTAGCGATCAAAATCCACTTGTTTTTGGCGGATGATGAAGGATGGATCTCACCTATGAAATCGAGACCCCATTGTTGGAATGGTGCATGGACTTATATGAATTGGAAATGAAATGAAAGAAACTTCCTCTTCCCTTGGAAAATTTGACATTTGTAACATCTCATAATGGTCTTGTACACATCAGCAAAAAGAGTGGGCAATAGAAAATATCCCTCAAAACTTTTTTCATTGTGGTCTTCTAGAATAAATGACCGCCAAAATCACCCTTGTGAAATTCATTCATCACCTCCTTCGCTTCACTTTCAACAAGAAAATTCAACAGGACGCCTCCTGGGCCTTTCCAATACAAAACACTATCTAAAATACAATATGTTGAAGCCTTTAATTTTAGTGATCTACCTTTTCTTTTAGACACACCCAACGAAGAATTTAAATGATCCAATACATAAACTATATCAGCATACCAAGGGGATGAAATGAAAATCTAAGATACCTGGGTCAATGAGTCAATATCCTCCTCCTCAGAAAGTGCAGAAATCATATTCATGTCTAACTCATGCAAATTAGATTATGCCATCAACTTTGCCAAACCTTGTCCCTTGATCAGCTTTGTTGACTTGATCTCCAAATCATATTCAAGCATGGCTGCAATCCATTTCCCTTGCCTCCCTTCAGGATTCATTTGCATTAACACATCTTTCACCACTGCATTTAGAACATAAGCTATGATGTGAGTTTGTAGGATGTATACCCGAAAGTATTTTAATGCTTTCACCAATTCCAAAGCTTGTTTTTCAATAATGTTGTATCTCAACGCAGCATCTCTTATGGTCCGGCTGAAAAAGAGAAATGGATGCTCCATCTTTGAATCCTTTTTCTGCATTAGTACGGTAGCCAAAGAGCGCTCGGAAGAAAATGAAAAGATAATGAAGTCTAAAGTATAATGAGGGTTGATCAATGTGGGAGCACATGTTAAAGAAAATTTGACTGAATTGAATGATTTCTTTGCATATTCTAACCATCTTACCTCATTTTCCTTCGTCAGCATATCTATCATATCTCTAAGGTGCTTAGCGAGATTGGGAATGAATCTCCTCAAAAAAATTATCTTACCATTGAATGATTGGATCTCCTTCATATTCCTTGGGAATTCCAACTCATGAATTGATTCGATCCTGAAGGGATAAATGAGGATGCCATCTTTTGAGATGATGTGCCCAAGTATTTTTCCTTCCTCCATGGAAAATAAGCTTTTATTAGGATTCGGCGAGATGCCTAATTTTCAGCATTTTTGAAACACTATTCTCAAGTGGTGTAGGTGCTCATCATCTGAATATGAGCAGAGAGTAACATCATTAAGGTAAACCACAAGAAATACATCCTTCTCATTCAAGAAAGTGATGTCCATAGCCTGTTGAAATGTAGCCCCTGCATTTTTTAGCCCAAATGGAAATTTGGTGTACATGAAGGTACCCCATGGTGTTGTGAATGTTGTTTTCTCTTGGTCATCTTCATGCACCAAAATATGGTTGTATCTTGAATATCCATCGAAGAGTGACATCCTTAAAGCTCCAACAACCCTCCGCAAGATGTGGTCCATCTTCGACAAAGGATAATATTCCTTTAAGGACACCTTGTTCAGATTTCTGAAATCTATGAAAGGATGAATCTCCCTTGCCTTCTTCCTTACCAAGACGAGGTTAGACATCCAATCTGAAAATCGAATAGGAACTATAATACCAGATTTGTAAATTCTATTTACCTCTTTTTTTATTGATGGCAGTGATGAGCTCCATCATTAGGTACATTTGGAGGGGTTAATGGTCACCTTTTTGCCTTATTAAATCTCTTTTCTTGCATTTTTATTATATTACGGTCTTATGATACTAGTGTAGGTGGTGATTGAGGCTTAACATACTTGGAGTACCTAACATAAGATAAAATGCAAGAAAATCATGAAGATATGGAATTTTTGTGATTATTTTGTCATAAAGGCTCAGAGTAGACAACAAGGAGAGATTATAGGGGGTTTTCCACCCTCCTTAACTCCCAAAGGTAGCCAAGGGATCCTCGAGATTCCCTCTAATAGCTCAAAATCAAAGGCAGACAAGCAAACTCAAGACCAAGTGCACTCAAGCCATACTTCACTTTGAATCAAGTGGACTCATCACCTATTTTCTAGGGAGTTTTTGGTAGCTACCCTTTAGGTTAAATAGAGTTGAGAAAGAGCTCATTAGCATTCGGATTTTGGAGAAATCTATTAGGCTCTTTTTTATTGTAATCAGTTCTTCAATACTTTCATGGATGTAATGAGATTATCTTCTTGAAATGAAATGAGTATTCAAATGTTTCCTTATTGATTGTGTTCAAGATAGCTAGGCTTGTGGTTTAGGGCCCAATCCATGAGCCTCAACCTCTCTTTTGTAATAATTCTTTCCTTTCATGTCATTTAGCTAGTTTTTCTTATGAATGGTTAGCTATTTTGTTGGTATTTTCATTTACTGTTTTAGTTTGCTTCCATTTTTCTTTTGTTGTAGATTTAGTATGCTTACATGAGTGGTAGATTAGGTGATAAACTCCATAAATTTTTGAGTCAAGTCTCCCCCTCTCACCTTTTTCAATAGAGCTTGAGGAGGGTAGACCTTCCCCACATTCCAAAAATGAATTTAGTTTATGATTTCTTGGAATAGATGAGATTGGTTGTTGTAATTCCATGAACATGTTCAATATGTTGTGGTATATCTTTGCTTCTAAAATTATAATAGATTTGCTTACAAGTTCAAGTCATATTTTCCATTGTCTCTATCATGAATTTGTCCATGTTTATTGCATGAATAGGTGATTTGATTGCAGGAACAGGTAGCACAACCAAGGAGAATTCCACCAACAACTCCAACTTCATCCCTCATCTTCCTTTAGCAAAATCACCATCAGCCCTATTTTTGGATTTTTCATCCCTACGTCATGAGAAAAAACTAGGGGTGTAATACAAGCCTCCCAAGAGGCTCTGATATTGGCCAAGGGGTGGGCCGCCTCCTATTCATCTTCATCAACCTTTCCTACCCCTTTTCCAACTCTTTTTGGCCTCAAATTTCCCTCCGCTTGTTTCTTGTAGCAATTCAAGACTTGACTGTATCGCTACATGAAACATGTAGCAGCTCTTGGAAAGCACTAGTGGGCCCCTCCTTAAGCCCAAAAACCACCATGGCCACCTTCTAAACCTACAATAACCACTCATACACCTCCAACCTTTCCACCATTTTTTCAAGCCTTCCATCAGCCACCTTATCACTTACTTCTCCTAGCTGCAGAACAACACATTTTCAAGCATAGTTAGGTCATGAATAGTTGCATTAATAAAATCATGATAGATAGAGCATAGAGTAAGTAGAGTGTGTTTAGCCATTTGGCCTAGCTAAGTGTGATTATATTAGTTTCCTTTCTGTCATTTCAATTCAGCAATTTACTTCATGCAAGGTACCTAGGTTACTTTACAATTCTTATCATAGTCTAATAAGTAGATTTCCTTCATTGAAAAATGGTTAAATTTACTTGGTTACTATGGATAATTTTTTACTTTTGATAGTGCCATGGCTTTGAATCATTGGTATCCCTAGGCCTAATTCCAGAAGTGTGACAGAATTCACCTAGAAACAATAGAAGTATCGCCCTTTCGTAGAGCTCAGAAGAGGATGACATGAGTAGAATGCATCTGATGTGTATATAGCACTATCACCTCCATGTTTGTATGAACCCAGGGTTGATAAAGTAAAGTAGGGAAGCCCCTGGGAGTTGCAGCATTCTTGGTGCAATACCAAGGCTCACCACTTTTTGGCGTCGTTGCCGAGGAGGTGTCTAGTAGATGCTTTGATTTTGTTTTAGTATTATTTTCTACTTTCCTTTTTCATGTTGTTTCAGATATATTGGAAAAAAATACAAAAAAACTATGATTTTCATGCCTCGTAGGAGTCGGGATACTCAAGGAAAAAATTTACCTAAAACCCCCACATACCACAAAGTCACCCTTCACTCTTCTTCAATGGATGTGATATTAAACACACCATAGGTGAGCCTTCTGAAAAATTTGAAGAACCTATTAGGGAAGAAGAAGATCTTGTTTCAACTGAGGGACCTGCTTCACCTATCTCAACCATGGCTGACACTAAAACCCAGGAAGCCTTTCCCATTAGAGAGGAAGATGGGGAAAATAAGATGAAAAACATCAACCCATTATCTCTTCCACACTTTCATGGAATTACCTCAAAAGACCCTGACACATTCATTTTTGAATTTGATGTTGTCTGTAGGACCTATGACTATGCCTCAGATGATCAGATATTGAAGCTATTCCCATCCACCCTTAACGATGCAACCTTGTGCTAGTTCGTGGGTCTACTTGGGAACATCATCACTACCAGGGCATAGATGCAAGAGGCCTTCAACAACAAATATAGAGACTACTTTAGGTCCAAGGAAACTAAGGATGAGATATGTAGGATGACTCTAGGGCCTGATGAATCCCTAGAAAACTATGAAGAGAGGTTTTAGTTAAACTATAAGAGATTCAATTGTACTCTTGATCCTGGATCACTTAAACTTGTACTTCTTCTAGGGATCAGAGAGGAGGTGATAGAAACCTTAAATGTGTTATCAGGAGGAGATATCTACCAAATGCCTTATGAAACAATAAATACTGTCTTCCGGAATCATTCTAGGGCAATTAGGAAGAAAGGAAGAGTTGGCCAAAGAACCTCCAATACCCCTTCCTCTTCCACCTCCATCAAACATGAGATTGGAAACATGTTGGAGGACTTCAAGAGTGACATGATGCACATATTTTCTTTGAAAATGGACATAGTGCAGGTCAAAAGGAAGCAAGAGGAAGATAAAAGAGACTTGGCTATATTTTTCCCTAGATGTACCAGAAAGCACCCAAGAAATGAATGTCCACTAAGTGTCGTAGAGGTTTGCTTAGTCTAATCATGCCATAGACAAGTGTCCCTCCTTACGTGGACTTAAATTTTTATATCAAGGTGGGGAACTAGGGCTTGAGAAACTCCCTTTCATCAACTAGAGAAGGTCTCAAGGCCCTAGGGCATATCAACAGGGAATTCAAGGTGCACCTTAATCTTACTATCACAATAATTAGAGTGCACCCATGCAACCTTGGTACACGCCCACTCCTCCATCCTAGCCTACACCTCCTACTTGGCCTCACAACCCTCCATATCACCCTCAACCTGTGAACCAACCATTTCAGTAATATGTTCCACAACAACCTCAGTGGACCAATCCATCCCAAGGGTGGAGGCCTCAACACAATCAACCACCTGTGCTAATGCCTCCACCCCAACCTCAACCTTAGCTTACTCATGCTGCTCCACCAAAGCTACCTCAAATTTCTTCACAGCCAAATCTGAACTCGAACAATAGACAGGCACAACATCTTTAGAGTGGAGAAACATCCTATCCAGCTTATGTTATGGAGATACAAGAGATTAATCTCAGGTCGGGAAGAGTACTCTGAGACAACCACCCTCCATCTCCACCTGAAGAAGTTGAGGAGGAAAAGGAAGAAGGTAACACTCATATCCAACATCCTCATTTTCCTAAGCACTTGATCCATCCTAGTCAGCACACCCCAAAGGATATTGAAATTCTGGGAAAGTTGAAAATTTTGTGTGTAAAGATACATCTTCTCCAGGCCATTAAGGATGTCCCTATTTACAATAGGCTCATCAAGGAAAAGTGCTTCAAGAAACCTAGGAGAAAGAATAAATATACCCCCACCATCAATGTGGTAGGAAAGTTGTCCGAATTAATGTTGGGGAGGGTGATCTTTCCAAAGTACCTGGACCCTAGCAGTCCAGTTGTAGATGTGCACATAGATGGTGTCATAGTCCCCAACACTCTAATTGATATAGGGGCTTCCATAAATGTCATGACCAAGGAGACTATGTTGAAACTTAATCTCCAAGGGACTTTGAGGAAAACCACAACAGTTATGCAATTTACAGATCGGTCCACAGTAACTCCGGAATGAATTGTTGAGGATGTTATGGTTACAATTGACTCTTGGGAGTATCCTACTGATTTCCTGGTTCTGAAACAAAAAACCAAGTTCAATGGATATCATCTCATCTTAGGTAGACCTTGGTTAGCCATTGTAGATGCTTATATTAGTTGTCGGGCCGGAAACATGACTATTAAAAATGGGCCCTTATCTAAACAGTTGGTATTATATCCTCTAGCCCAGCCTTCCATTGATCATGATATATGGTTGGAGGATGAAGAAGAGGAGGTATATAGCAATACCCTTATTTGTACCATAGATGTTGTTCTTAGAGGGGGACAACTTGATGAAGACGAACTTATCGACTATGCCATTCAAAAGCAGTCCTCCACTAACAATCATCTTGAAAACCTAGTCAAAGAATCTGAAAACCAACCTTGGATGGAAGTGCACTCAGTCAGGTCAACCTCTAAAACCACCGAGGTTGTTGAGTTTAGCCCATCCAGATCTTTGAAAATCAATTCAAACCTTTAAGATGAAGAAGGAAAGCAGTTATGCCAACTTTTAAAAGAAAACCTAGATGCATCTGCTCGGTATTACAAGGACGTGAAAGAGGTGCATCCTTCAGTATGCACACATCATATTTACATCAAAGAAGGATGCAAGCCTATGCGACAACCCTAAAGAAGGATGAACCCAGCTCTTAAGGACATAGTCAGGGAATAGTTGTAGAAACTGTTGGATGCAGGTTTCATTTCTCTTATATCAGACAGTGACTGGGTATCTAGGCTCTTATCCTAGTCTCGAAGAAGAAAGGAAAATGGAAAATTTGTGTGTATTATCAAGAACTTAACAAAGCCACCAAGAAGTACCATTTCCCTTTTCCCTTTATAGACCAAGTCCTAGATGGCCTTGCAGGGAAGAAGTTATTTACCTTCTTAGATGGGTTCAGTGGGTACAATCAAATTCAAATCATCCCTGAAGAATAGGATAAGACTACTTTCACCCGCCCTTAGGGTACCTTCGCCTACAAATTCCTACCCTTTGGGTTGTGCAATTCCCCAGCTACCTTCCAAAGAGTTGTCCTGAGCATTTTCTCTGAGCTATTCCATGAATCTATTGAAATCTACATGGAATATTTCACACCATATGGGGATGACTTCGAGGAAGCTCTCTCCAATTTGGGTAAAGTACTAAGAAGGTGTATTGACATGTATCTCTCCCTAGGCCCAGAAAAGTGTGAATTCATAAATAGAGCAAGAGTTGTATTAGGAAACTCAATCTCTGAAGCAGGAATACAAGTGGACCTGAGCAAAATAACTATTATCAAAAGGGTGACTGCTCCTCAAAAGCAGAGAGATGTCAAGAGTTTCTTAGGGTTAACTGGGTATTAGAGAAGATTCATCAAAGATTTCAGTAAGATGGCTTCGCCACTATTTGGTTTATTGGGAAAATATTTGAGTTTATTTGGTCTGGTCCTTGTCAAGAGGATTTTGAGCTCATTAAGGGAAAGTTGAATATTGTCCCCATTCTCTGAGGTCCAAATTGGACCCTGCCTTTCCACATCCACACAGATGCATCCGACAAAGTTGTGGGGGCAGCATTAGGACAGTTAGAAGACAAACTACCTTGTGCAATATATTTCATAAGTAAGAACTTGTCTAAGGCGGAGCTCAATTATACTGCCACAAAAAAGGATATGTTAGCCATTGTCCATGCTTTAAACAAATTTAGACATTATGTAACTGGGTATCAGACCTTTATTGACACTGACCATGCAGTCATCTGATATTTAATGAACAAACTAGATGTTAATGATATGATAATTAGATGGTTGTTACTTTTACAGTAGTTGGACCTAACTATTGTTGATAAACCTGGAAAGGAGAATGTTGTTGTAGATTTTTTATCTAGGTTAGCTCTATCTGCAGGTGAATAAGGAATGGTGGATGACCAACTACCAGATGAACATCTCTTCGCTATATCAGCACTCTCACCATGGTTTGCTGGCATAGCTAACTAATTGGTTGCTGGAAAGTTCCCTCCTAATCTCTCATTCAGGGAGAAAATCAAGATCATCATAAAAAGCGCCCCTTTCACATGGATTGGGGGAAATATTTTCAAGCTAGGCCCTGACCAAATCCTCAAAAGATGTGTGAGAGAGGAAGAAGTTTTTGATGTCCTCTCTGCATGTCACGATATCCCATGTGGAGGCCACTTTACTGCAAAAAGGATTGCTTTCAAAGTTTTTCAGGCAGGATACTATTCGCCTACCCTTCACCAAGATTCCAGAAGATACACTAGTAGGTGTCACTAGTGCCAAAGGATGGGGAAACCTACACAAAGGGATGAGATGCCTTTTCACCCTCAGGTGGCCCTTGAGCCATTTGATAAATGGGGCATGGACTTCATTGGACCTATTGACCCACCATGTGGACAAAAAAAGGATATCATAATCTGCACTAACTACCTAACAAAGTGGGTTGAAACAAAGGTTGTGAAGGTAGCAACCAAGGAGAAAGTAGCAAACTTTCTACGGGAGAATGTTTTTTACAAGTTTGGGTACCCCAGATAAGTATTCATTGATTAGGGGGCACAATTCACTTCTCATTTCATTAAGAATATTCTAAGGAGGCACAAGATTAAGCATAAGACTTCTACTGCCTACAACCCTCAGGCGAATGGCCAAATGGAAGTAACTAACAGAGCCTTAGAGAGTATCCTCACCAAGGTTGTGAGAAGCAGTGGAAAATATTGGGCCGAAATATTGGTAGAAGCTACTTGGGCCTACAACACTACCTGGAAAACAACAACAAGATTCACTCCTTATGACCTAGTTTATGGAAAGAAATCTCTGCTTTCAGTTGAGTTTGAATTCAACACATTGAGGATGGAAGTTGAGCTAGACTTAGACATATCAAATGATCAAAAGGAGAGGTTGTTGCAATTAAATGGATTGGATGAGTTCAGGATGCAAGCACTCCTCCACACAGAAGTCATTCAGCTGTAAAGGAAGGTTTGGCATGACAAGAACATTAAGGAAAATACCTTTCAAGAAGGATATTGGGCATTGTTGTATGACTCAACGTTTAAGCACTTCAAAGGAAAACTGATGAAAAGATGGTTGGGACCCTACAAAGTGGAAAAATGTTATGATAATGGCGCAGTTCAGATTAGAACCATAGATGAGGAAGGGATTCCCCTTCTTGTCAATGGTTACAGACTCAAGGTTTACAAGAAGCCCCTGTTAAGGGCAGAATTTTTAAATTCCATAAGCAGGGAGGTGTATTTCATGGGAAAATCCATAGTTTCCAATGCATCATAAATAAATAAATAAAATTTGTAAAATAATAATAATAATAAGGAGGAGGCATGGGTGAAACCCTCTCTGAGGTGCCCTAGGCCAACTATAGGGTTGAAAACCTCCATGAGGTAGTCCTAGAGAAAAAACAAGAAAAAAAGGAAAAGAGAAAAACAAAGAATAAAATATCCTTGGGTGAAAACATATTTGGTGCGCCCAAGGTATGCCTCTGGGTTGAAAACCTTTGTGGAGGCAACCCACTTTCCTTCAAGAAAAAAAAAATACCTATGCATTTATGTGTTTTTCTATTTTGCAGGTTCACAATTGAAGATGGTTTTTAGGATCCAGAGGAGTCATTTATCTTCATTATTTCTTCTTCTCTGCTTGCACACTCCATAAGCCACTCCATCATCCATCCCTTCATCCATTTCACCCACAAGATAGGCAACAAGTTCATTTTTTTCCCTAATCTGGAATTTCTACAGGAAAAACAAGGAGCTACAAGATTCTTGTAAGACTACAGGAAACTCCTGTAAATGCTACAGGAAACTCATTTATGAAGAAAAAGAATGTCTAAAGGGCTTCTGAACTTCAATTTGAGCATGATAATATGTGTTTTTCCTATGCCTACAAATCCCAACACCCTATTTCACTCCATGCGCAAGGTTTCCCTATCTAAACCCTATGTTGTAACTTGAGCAGCTAAATCATTGAAAAATTGGCATAAAAACCATTTCTCTTGCCTACCCTCCACTCCATTCATCCCATGACCTCCTCCATAGCCTCCATAACCCATATCCCTCCATTCCTGAACCAACTGAAGCAAGAATAGGTGAGGAACAAACTGCTACAGGTATCAGAGAGTTTCCTGTAGGAAATCTGAGTGTGGCACAACAAGGCCAAAAGATGAAAAAGATCATATGCAGATGACTCCAGGGGACCACTAGCAGACTCTAAAGGGACAATCACACCAGCCATGACATTTGAAGCTCTCCATGCAGCACCTACAAAAGAAACAAAATAAAAAAGGGTAAGCATCTCACTCAAAAAAATAAGCAGCTCACTCAGGAAAAGTTTCTCACTCATAAAACAAAAAATATATGAAGACACGGCAAATAGAAGATTCTAACTTCCACCACCAGCTCCAACTCCTTGCACCGGCTCCTGCAACACTTCACCAACACCATGTAAGCTCAATTATGGCCTCTCACCCCTCATTGTGCATCCATAATGGCCAAAATAGTCAAATGTTGAGATTTAGAAGTTTAAAAATAAAAAAGGTGGTCAGTTAACTTGGCCACCTTCGTAAAGTGCAACTGAGGAAAAATTAAAATTTCATGCCACCTGGGCATGTCAAACCAATTCAAGTGAGGGTGGATGAGTATGAAGGGAAGCGATCACGAGGTCAGCAATGATTAACTGAACTGGGGCCAACAGTCTCTAAGAGGAAACTCAAGTTGAGTACGAGTCACCACAATGCTCCAAATTTGGTTAAAAAGTCCAATAAAGGTAATATTTGTCTCATTTCGACCATTGCATTGAGAATTTCGAAGAGAATCAAGTGCAAGAGAGTATTGGGAGACATTAGAGGAGCAGCATCGAAGTTTGGGTTTGCATGCACCATCGTGCTACAGGAAACATAGTTTTGCTACATGCAACTTCAACAGTACACCAACAGAGGCTTATAGGGCAGCATAGAGTTTCCTGTGGGTGGATTGGCTTCCCAAAGCCCCCATATATCAAACCAAAATAGCAAAGGATGAAGGTAAGTGAACTGTCATCCTCCAGCACTAAAATTCCTCCATGTAATTCGCAATCAGCAAAAGTATAGGTGACAGTTAAAGGATAAAAAAAAAAAAATGTATTTTTCTTCAAGCCCTCCATCTCCAAGACTTACCTCTAAAAACCTCTCACCACCTTCACCTCGCAGCATTAAAATGGGAGGTGGATTCAACAGAAGGGAGCCTGTTAGCACTCGAATCTGCCTCAGGCTAAAGAAGGCAAAACTCGAGGCAACATCAAACCAAGCTCAGCCTCGTAGCTAGCCCTACGAGGACAGGAGAGGGCTCTCTCCAGTCGATCTCAATAAAATGAACAATAGGGTGCGAGATGACTTAAAAAGGGGAACGGATTTTAGGCTAGTAAATAGATAGGAAAGGGGTATTTTGATAAATGACTGGGTTTTCTGGACTGTATGGGATCAAGAACAGCATGAGCAAAGATTTAATCAAAGGCGCAGATTATTCCATAAGGCGAGATAGGTATGAGGTTTTAGCAATCAATTTTGAAATAATATGGGATGAAAAGACTATTTAAAGAGCTAAAAAGGGCATTAATCAATGAGTCCTTTACAGACAGAAGAAAATTACACAAATACTGAAACGCTCTTTCGAGGCAGAGCAAATAAATTGGGTTCTACCTCCCTTACTGTAAAGCATTCAGCTGGAAATGATAATGAATGAAACTATGAAACATTACAAAGACATATGAAATAGAAGAAAAACATATGCTAAACTTTCACACCACAAGAATCTTACAAATCAGAGCTGCGCCATTTAATTATTTCTCTGTCAAAAAACTGTACAATAAAACTCTGTATTTCTCCTCCACCAGCTTTCAGAACTCTCCCTTACAATTGATTTACAATACAATAAATAAAAACCAACTCTGAAAAAACCAATCGATCAAAATAAGGAGAATATTTCAGCTGAAGTTAAAAATAGAAAAGAGAACAACCTTCTCCTTGAAATTCTCTAATGACTAACTAAAAAAACTAAAAGCCTGGAGCGCAGACCCATTAGTATTACTAAGCGGAAGTCTTAAATAGGAATACGAATCCTATTCTTCTGTTGTGATGAATATCTTCATTTTAAATTAGCCTTTCGATCTCTGACGCCACGTTACATTTGTCATTTGAATAAAACGGATTTTAATAAATAGCCTTTAAACTAAATCTGCAATTCCGGCTCATGATGACAAGCGTGCTGGGAGAGGGTTGCATGGTTGCAAGATAATGTTGCAATTATTGTCAATGGAGGAGGAAAATCTTAACGATGTTGGGTTATCGGAACAAGCTTGGAAATCGGTAGTGCGCTTTGTCCTAAAGGGATTGCCATGCATGTTCAATCATAGTCCTGACAACTTCAAAGTCGGCACCATTAACCTCATTTGACTTTCCATATGCTTGCCTTAACATTTTAACAGCTTTAGGTGAATGCAAAACTTTCTTCGTGATAGCACGGAAGTCGCCATTTATTAAGTAACTGAACAAGGAATTCAGCCTTTGTATTTGTAAACAATTCACTGATACTTTTTCTTCATTAGGATCGGGATCCTTGAGAACCCAACCTATGTCTACAAGTAACTCCAAAATACTCTGTCTCTTCACCAAATTTTCTCGCAAATATCGGAACCGGAACTTTCGATAGCCGGTCCATGATTACTTCTGCCGGTAGAATCCAGTTCGAGAACTTCTGCTCGAGCATTTGAAACTTGGAACAAATTTGTTTGTCCCTATAAGAATAGGGATGAAATTACATATCCCATACTCATTCTCAACTGTCTTGCTAAATGATCCAAGGATTATGGTACCTAGTCGTTTATAAGCAACCTCAAACAAGTTGTCAACGCGATATCGAGAAATTGCCATGAGCGAAGGCGAGAATGAATATGAGAACTCCATAATCATATCAGCATCGATTTTGGGAAGAAAGCCAGGTACAAATGTCATTTCTTTTACCTTATTACTTTCTGACGGTCCCAACACAATTGTTTGAGTTGCTCAACATGATCGCAACGTAGCTTGTCCCTACGACTAATAGTCCCCAAACAATGTTGCAGACATTAAAATTTTAGTCCCTTGGATAAGATCGCTCTGCTCGCTCTGCATGCAAAAATTTATTATATGCTAATAAAGCTTGAAATTCTTTCATGTAGGCAGAAACCTGAAGCCTGGAATATAAACATTGCGAAGTAATTCAGCTAACAGAACCATCTGTTGGGCCTGCAAATTGAAAATGTTCTTTGCTTCTGAGGTGAGAAATGATTGCTTTGAAGAATCCTTCTCCTCGGTATCATTTAAACATGTCTCTAATAAAATGTCAGGTGATCAAATCACTTTATTAGAAATAAAGCCATGTTTTTCTTTCTTAAAAGGCCTATGCCCTATTGACTATATGCGTAGCACTCTTACCCAACGCGTAGCGCGCTCCATATGCGTAGCGCCCGTGTTCTTTTGCAAAGACTGGGGAAGCTATATGCGTAGCGCCCAGGCGGGTAGCGCGCTCTCAGGTGGTGAGTAGTGCACCTCTTCTACCTCTGGGGTTGAATTTTCTAATAAAAACTTCGCATCTAAAATCGCATTTTTCTAAGGATTCATGCCATACATAAAACTGGTTGTAGAAATTGAATTGTTTACAAACGATGATATATCTTCAATCCTTCAAGCAACTTTAACTCAGCTTTGCCATTAATTCCTTCATATGTCATGTGAACTGACATAAAAACAACGCCTTTGCAACTCATGTTGTGATTCTTATATCGATTGCTATAAACAAGCTGTTATTTTTAATGTACTCAAAAGAGACAGGATACATGCACAAGAACAGTTGTAAAGAGCGAGATTTGACCCATGACCATTCATTAACAAGCATCGAAGATTTGTTGTAACCACAGTCTCTACATCTGAGCATTGAACACGCAAGGTGTAGATTATACAATTCTTAAGGTCTTGAAGAATCATAGCTTGCAAGTGAAATAACCGTATCCTATGCAACTAGGCAGCCAAACCTTTTAAGGCAATCTCATACACGTTTTCTGACAACCCATTGGAAGATAGAATATGATCTAGTTGAGCCTTTGCAAGAGTTTGTCTGCCCTCATCAAATCGCTTCCACCTTGAGAAAGCTGAAATGTTGCGGGATGCAACCTGTGGATTAATTTTATCTAGCTTCAACACCATATCTCCAACAAACTCATAACCAGAACCATCTTTGCATGGAAGTTAACCGAACTGCTGCAGAACCCTCCAATGAGAGAATAAACCTTGTTAGGATTCCGAATGTCAAAAGCAAGGTGCTCCAACAAGCGTTGTACATTCTTAACATTGCCTCGGGATATCAGAGACAGCTTGCAATGCAAGCCACTTAATGATCACCAAGGCATTTTATTTCCACTTTTGATAGAAATCAGACAAAACTTCATCTCGTACATCTCCGGCATTTTGGGAAATAGCACCCAAGGCTACAAATTGTTCAGTCATATTTGTAGCTGATTTGTATTTATGTAATACAAGTTCCATCATTTCTGGCATTTGGATGCAACACTCCGTTTTGTTTGATTTCGCTTTGTCTCTGATTGCTGATGATGTTCTTTCTGTTTGTGCTTTTGCAGGGATAGGAGCTGCTGAAACTGCTACCATTTGAAGAGCTGGAGAATTTGAAACATTTTGACAAATTACATATTCTAAAAAACACATTTAATGATTTCTTCTTCAAAACAGGGTTTTGAAGAAGAATCAATCTCGCATTTGATAACCATCTTGAAATATAAATTCACTGAACCTTCCTCTAGCCTGCAGACATTATTCGACATGTTTGAAGACCAATGACGAAGGACTGACAGGACTGTGTCTAACAGAGCCTACATACATTAAAATAATTAGGCAGCACCCTCAGGTTATGGAAATATTTTGAAATCACTAATGGCTATGGTTCTTCAAGCTACTGAAATGTTATGATGATGAGATAGCTAAAGAATTTACAGTAGCCCTACAGTCACATTTAGAAGAAAGAGCCACCATTGCGAATAAAGGACTAGCCATCACTTTATCTCCTGAAGTGATAAGCATAGTTACCACCTTACCCTTAGGAGTCAAATCGGTCAAGGAAAAAATGCCTAGCACTGCAGCCAAAAATAATTTCTTCTTACCTGGAGAGAAGTATAATGAAGATAAAAATGGTGTGAGAAGAGAGAGCCTTCCATACCCCTGGGATGAAGTTTCCTTCCACATCATGAAATTCATCTCTTCTGAGGATAGATTGAGTGTGGTTTATTTGTATCACTTCAGGTTGTTAAATGAACTTAGGTTCCAAGGAGAGCTTCCACTTGAACAAAGACTAAGTGTCGCTCACTTCCTCTTAAACTCCATCACTAATATGAGCCATAAAGTGAGACAGAGGAAGTATCAGCATTTGGCCCATCATGGCCAGATAAAATTAATTTTAGATGATGCTTTGAGAAGGCTAAAACTACTTATATCATGGTCCTCTTTTATAGACATGGATAGGGAAGCCTTTATATCTACCCAAACAGGGAAAACCTCTACTTCTAGACCTATAGAAGAATAAGTAGAAGAGGAGGAAGAAGAATAGGACGAGAGGAAGAAAATAGAGATGAAAAGGAGCTGATGGAAATTGAAACAGAGAACATAGAGACAACATAAAGAGAAAAAGGAGAATCTGAAGGAATGGAAGAAGAAAAGACTAAGGAAAAAGGATATATGCACCCTATCTTAAGCCATGAAACCTCCCCTCGAGACACAAGAATGTCACCTGACATCAGAGACCAAGAGGTAGTTGCCACTCTAACTTCTTTGAGCACACCTGTTAAAACAAAAAGAAAGAGGCAGACACCTATGTACTTCAAAACAACGAAAAGTGAGAGCGCGAGACAGGGAAAGCCACGGACTCCCACCAAGGGTAGAAGAAGTCACTTCGCCCATAAGGACCCCTATAACATATATCATAAGACAGTGAGCCAAGTTGGCATCCCACACACTTCATGCAACCTCCACTGACCCTTCAAGGAGTAAAAAGAGTGAAAATCAAGAAGAAGTTATTCTTCAGAAATCAAAAAAGAGTTTTCTACAGGAAACTACAGCAAGCATAGATTTGAAGAAAAGTGGCTTGGTTGAGGAGGAAAACAAAGCCACAAAAGTACAAGAGGTTAAGGAAGCTGAGGGCAGGACACAAGAGGAAATACATGATTAAAGAGAGGGAGGAAAAGAGAATAACGAAGAGGCCACCTCACCAAAACAAAATCCCAAATATGTTGCAATGGTGTCAAACCCTAGCCCTAAACCCAATCTTAGCTCTTACTACACCTACATTGAGGGGGGTAGATTAATTCCTCAAAAATTAACAATTTCCTTTTTTTATTAGTTGGAGGAAGAGAGGGTGTGCACTCATAATTGGATGAAACTTGCCACATCTAAAGGAGTGTATGATATAGGGGTCATGGAGGGAAAAGTAGTTGAAATTGAAAAATATTTATATGATGTGAGGCTTAGAGAGTTATATTTGAAGGAGCAGCTTCAGAAAGCACAAACAAAGAATGTGGCAGTACAAGATTAGGTTCAACAAAAAGGTAAACAAGTAACCACCATGGAAGATTTGTGCATGGAGACCATTCAACACAAGTATCCTTCAAATTCATATGTCGTTTACCTTAAGAAGAAGAGGCTCCTCTTTCAAATTTAAGCTTTAGCCTCTCATGGATCCCTACCTTTCCAAAATTGTAGAAAATTCATTGATTTCTGCAATCAAGCTAGCATGGTTGACAAGGCAAAGAACACTGTTACCGATCAAATAGGTAACCTGACCTCAAAACAGGAACTTTAGCCCAAAAAGACTCAAAAAACATGAAAAAACACCCCAAAAACAAAAAGTGTGTATTCCAGAACGCACTTCGTTTTTTTTTTTTAAGCTCAAATTTCAACATTTTATAAAATTATGGTAAAAACAAAATTGTTTCCCAAGCGAGTTGAAAAAAAACCACACCAAAAGCAAAACAAGTTGAAATCAGATAACAACAACAACAAAATGTGTCACTCTTTTTTTTTTTTCAATTTTAAAAATAGAAATAACATTTTTTTATTTTTAAAATTCAAACATTAAAAAAAACCTAAAATTTAAGAAAAAAAAATTTAAAAATAAAAACATTTAAAAGCTTAAAATTTAAAAATATATGAAGATAAAAAAAATAAAAAATAAAAATAAAAAATTTAATTCAAACATTAAAAAAAACCTAAAATTCAAGGAAAAAAAAATTAAGATTAAAATTAAAAAAATATAGAAATTAATAAATAAAAATAAAAACAAAATAAAAATATTAAATATATAAAAAAAAAGAAAAAAAAAAAAGTTAAAAAAAGAAGGAAACTATACAAAATAAAATATAGAAATTAAATTTAAAAAAGAAAAAGAAAATTCTTATTAAATTAAAAAAAAAAAATTAAAACAAAAAATTAAATTTAAGGGAATATATTAAATTTTAATAAATTAAAAAAAAAAACGTTATTCAAATTAAAAGGAAAAAATGAAAAATTAATTAAAAATAAAAAATAAAAATAAAATACAATGGAAATATTAAATTTAAAACAATATATATTAAAAAAACAAATAAACTATAAAAAATAAAATATATATATGAACTTAAATTAAAATATGTATATATATCAGATTTTATTAATTAAAAAAAAGAAATTAATATTAAAATATAGGTCAAATTTAAAAAAACAAATATTAAATTTAATAAATAATGAATAAACAATATTTTGAAAAAAAAAAATAAATTTTAAAAATATAAAAAAAAAAAACATTGTTAAGAATAACTTTAAAAACTTTTTAAAAATGATTAAAAATAAGACATTGAAAAAAAAAAAATATATATATATATATATATATATATATATATATATATATATATATATATATATATATATATATATATATATATATATATATATATTTAAAAACAAATTAATTTAAAAAAAATTAAGTTTAATTAAAAAAATATATAATTTTAAATACACAATTTTAATTGAAATATAAAAATATAAAAATTGTATGTAATTAACAAAAAAAAATAATAAAAAAGTAAAGCATTTAAAAAACAATATTAAATCCAAATAAATTTAAAAAAAAAAATACAAATTTTATTAAATTTTATAAAAATATATTAAAAAACTAAACGTAAAACTTAATAATAAAGAAAAATTATGAAATTTGAAAAAAAAAAATTCAATAAAAAAAAAGAAGCAAAATTTAATAAAAATTATTAAAAAAAAAAAAAACAACACGGTGGTGGTGGTGGGGGCGCAGCCTGCCCGCTAGGCGTCGGGGGCCGGCCAGGCGGCTCCACGGGGGTGGCCCAGCCGGCCTCACGGTCCCTCCGCTCTAAAAAAAAAAAAGTTGATGCTGCATCAATACATTTCAAAATTAGCATGAAAATCACTAACATTTTAAAACAAATATTCATACTTCATAAATAAAAATATTAGAGTGTCAAAAATGTGCACCAAAAAAAAAAATTGGTGATTCTACATCACCACTTTTCAAAATCGGGTGCTTTTTATGCTACCAAAAAAAAGTAGGTAACATTGCGGTTACCTATTTCATCGGTAACATTGTTAAAGATGGCAGAGTTTTATATGCATAACCTTGTGCTAATAGATTTAAATATTTGGGACCCCAATCCTAGAATGGGGGATATGCAATTAATGGCTTTAGCATCATGAATGGTGAATGTGGAGACAAGAGCACAAGAGATGAGGAGGGTTATGAGAAGAGAAAACAGAGAACCCTTACATATTAGGGCAGAGTTGTTCAGTCCTAGAGGAGTCATCAATAACCATCTGAAGATTGAAAGGGATCCTGAACTAGCTGAAAGGTACCTCCATACACAAGCTCAAGAAATAGCCCACTTTGATGATGTTTCTAGGCTATTAGGAGATGAGTGCATTATGGCTAGCCAGAGGAGATGGAACAGCCTCCCTCACAGCCTTAGAAACATGGAGTACCATACCCCAGAAAGATTAAGAGGTGCCTTGGAAAGGGAACCACTATACAAGAGGGCCATGCAGGCTAGAAAGATTCAATGGCGTGGTCTAAAGCTCAGTCCACCCTTGCTGTTGGGGCTGAGTGATGAGAAGGACCAAGATGAATAGAACAAAGAATGGGAAGAAGAAAAAAAGAATGATGGGTTTTACTCTCTTGAGGGGACTCCAACACTTCTTCCTTGGGAATTCAGAGGGACCATCAAGGCTTTAAAGGAAATGTAGAAGGAGGATTAGTTGCTCAGAGGATGAGCAACCATTTAGTAGGGGGGTGATGATGAGATCCATCATTAAGTACATTTGGAGGGGTTTATGATCACCTTTTTTCCTTATTAAATCTATTTTCTTTCATTTTTATTATATTATGGTCTTATGATGCTATTGTAGGTGGTGATTGAGGCTTAACATACTTTGAGTACCTAACATAAGATTAAATACAGGAAAATCATGAAGATATGGCATTTTTGTGAAGGTGTCATAAAGGCTTAGAGTATTCAACAAGGAGAGATTCTAGGGGGTTGTCCACCCTCCTTAACTCCCAAAGGTAGCCAAGGGATCCTCGATATTCCCTCCAACAACTAGACTTCAAAGGAAGACAAGAAAACTCAGGACCAAGTGCACTCAAGCCATAGTTCACTTGGAGTCAAGTGGACTCATCACCTATTTTCTAGGAGCTATTGGTAGCTACCCTTTAGGTTAAATAGAGTTGAGCAAGAGCTCATTAGGATTCGAATGTTGGAGAAAGCCATTAGGCTCTTTGTTATTGTAATCAGTTTTTCAAGACTTTCATGGATGTAATGAGACTATCTTCTTCAAATGAAATTAGTATTCATACTTTGCCTTACTGATTGTGTTCCAGAGAGCTAGGCTTGTGGGTTAGTTCCCAATCCATGTGCCTCAACCTCTCTTGCGTAATCATTCTTTCCTTTCATGTCATTTAGCTAGTTTTGCTTATGAATGGTTAGCTAGTTTTTTGGTATTTTCATTTACTTTTTTAGTTTGCTTCCATTTTTAGTTTTTTGTAGATTTAGTGTGCTTACATGAGTGGTACATTAGGTGATAAACTCCATAAATATGTGAGTCAAGCCTCCCCTCTCACCTCTGTCAATAGAGATTGAGGAGGGTAGACCTTCCCCATAGACCAAAAATTCTTTTTAGTTTATGATTTCTTGGAATAGAATAGATTAGTTGCTTTAATTCCATGAACATGTTCAGTATGTTGTGGTAGATCTATGCTTCTAAGATTAGAATAGGTTTTCTTTACAAACTCAAGTCATATTTTCCATTGTCTCTATCATGAATTTGTCCATATTTATTGCATGAATAGGTAATTTGAATGTAGGAATAGGTAGCACAGCCAAGGAGAAATCCACCAACGCCTCCTTCTTCATCTCTCATCTTCCTTTAGCTCTCTATTCAGTGAAATCACCATCAATCATGTTTTCAGATTTTTCATCCCTACACCGTGAGAAAACCATAGGGGTGAAATAAAGTCCTCCTAAGAGGATCTTAGCTTGGCTAAGGGGTGGGCCACCTCCTATTCATCTTCATCCACCTTCACACCACCTTTCTTACCCTTCTTCCACCTCTTTTTGGACTCAGATTTCCCTCGACCTGTTTCCTGTAGCAATTCAGGACTTGTTTGTAGCACTACAGAAAACCTATAGTAGCTCTTGGAAAAACACATGTGGGACCCTCCTTAAGCCCAAAAACCACCATGGCCACCTTATAAACCTACAAGAACCACTCATACACCTCCAACCTTTCCCCCATGTGTTCAAGCCTTCCATCATCCACCTTGGCACTTCCTTCTCCTAACTGTAGAACGCCATGTTTTCAAGCACAGTTCGGTCATGAATAGTTGCATGAATAAAATCATGATAGATAGATCATAGAGTAAGTAGAGTGTGTTTAGCCATTTGGCCCAGCTAAGTGTAATTAGATTAATTTCCTTTCTATCATTTCAATTCAACATTTTACTTCATGCAAGGTACCTACGTTGCTTTACAATTATTATCATAGTCTAATAAGTAGATTTCTTTCATTGCAAAATAGTTAAATGTACTTGGTTACTACGGTATAATTTTTTACTTGTTGATAGTGCCATGGCTTTGAATCTGTTAGCACCTAATTTGAACCTTAGGCTGAGAGAAGGCAAATTAGGGTAACCTCAAACCACGCTCAGCCTTTTAGCTAGCCCTACAAGGTCAGGAGAGGGCTCTCTTTGAGAAAAATATTCAATGAAATATAAGAGTAAACTGATTTTAGGCTAGGTATAATAATTGGAAATGTTTTTATAAATTTTCAAGGTTGTAGGATTAGATGGGTTGGGAAGTTTGAAACTGGGGAATTAAATCAGAGATACAGGGTATTTCATGGGGCAAGGTAGGCGGGGATTTTAACAATTCAGTTTAAATAATAATGGAATGTTTAAGACTAGTGAGGAGCTGAAAAGGGCATAGGAGATGGATCCTTTTCAAACAGAAGAAAACATCGAGTATTGAATGATTTCCCAAGGTAGAGCATTATGCAATGGATTCTACCTTTCTATCTTGAAAGCATTCAACCAAAAATGTGAATGACTGAATGGTAAACATAACAATTAACAAATGATCACAAAGGAAAGAACAGTGCTAAAATCCATACCACGGGGATCCCATAAATCAGTGCTGCATTTCTTTATTAATTCCCTGCCAAACTGTTACAAAATGGAGCGCAGAGCGTCCTCAATGATTCCAACTTATTCCACCTTTTATTCCCCCCTTTTACAAATGATTTAGAAATTACATTAAATAGACAGAAATTGAGGGGAGTAGGTCCACAGAAGAAGGAGCTATTTCACTAGCTCAGGAACTGAAATCCGAACATAGAAAATAAACCAACCAGATGCCCCTGAAAAGAAGGGGAAAAAATACATTCTGATCATCTGGATGCTTTGCAGTTGCTCAAACAGAGGAGAAGAAAGACAAAATTGGAACCATTTCTCCTTTTTATTGTTGTTGTCGTGCTATAATGATCTCTGTGTTTATATTTAGCTCTCGGCTTTGACTGTTTGTCTCTGTCTTTACTCTTTGAATAAAAAACCAACTGTCGAAGAAAATACCTCTGAAACCGATGAAAACCACTTTTATCATTTCAATGAGGAAAATTTCCTTTTGAGTGAAAAAGAGCAAAGGAAAGGATGGTGGGCCCAAGATGTGATCGCGAATCGCAATCGCAAATCACAATCGGAAAAGGGAAGGGGTATTGGAACGATGCGACGAAACTTGCGATGCAATTGGAAGCGGATGAGATGGAGTAATACAATAGAGCGGGGGAAAGCGATGTCCGATGGTGTAATGGAGAAATCCCTTTAAAACAATTCAAAAGGATTTTTGCGCTTTTACGAAGGAAAACCCTTTTTTCTTTGGAACAAGGCAGAAAGGTTTTGGTGCGACCGAGGGACAATCGCAAATCGCAAATCGAAAGGGGAGTGGGTTTAAGTGCTTGGAAATAAAATATGCAGTTGGTGATATGCGATTCATCGCATTGGGGGAAACCAACATAGTGGGACGAATGATAATGCGATGCAATCGGGCTTGCGATGCTCCCGATCCGATCGGAGGTGACTCAATCGCATCGGAGGTTTGTAATCGAGGAAGGGTCAATAGGAGATGGGTCAATTGGGAGCCCATGAATCGTGATGTGATGCAATCGCATCGTAGTTTGTAGGATGCGGCAATGAAAGAAGGCTTTGGGGTAAAGGGAAAAATACATAAAAAGGCAGAAATTGTAAAGTTCTAAAGGCCATCGGAATAAAAAGAAAAGGGGTAGAGTTGTGTTTTAGGGCCTTTATTCATTTAAGCATATCTTCCAATGCAGAAGTCAGTTTTGGGAGTATGATTTACCATTGGAAAGATCTTTCCATGCTCCTTCTGATGAACATACTCTAAAACCTGATTTGTAGTGAAAATCTAGTGGAGAACACCCTTTGAAACATAGACTTGACAAGGACAACCACCAGTGGAACAATTTTATATCATGACTTAATGGAATGATTGAGAATTTCTTCAGAATGGGACACCTAAGATGCACATGCAAATGTGTTTTGATACCTGGTGGAAGTATGCAAATACTGACACTAACATTGGCTCCAATGGGGATGGTAGCTCCTTAGAGGTGCCAAGAACATCGTAGACCTAGTAGCCTTATCCATTGGGCATGGAGTCAATAGCTAAAAACTTACTTCAAAAACTGACTTAATATTGACTAAAACACAATTGACAGACCGGAAAAAAAATGCTCATAATTGATCTTATTCATTGAAACCTACTATAATTGTTCCATTCACTACCTGATCAAGTGAAATGGAACAACCAATGCAACCATGTAAGCATCCTGGCTGTTACTTGAATTCTCCCCAAGTGCTTTCTTATGAGCAGGAAGAAAGAAGAACTGAAAAGCAACTCCCATGGAAACTTGATTAGATTGAATCTTAATAAATTTGCGAAGCATGAGTTAACCGGCTGACCTCAAGAATGTTGCAAAAGGATCTTCATAATAATACATATTGATTCCCATCCCATCTAATACATTACTACTCTGTTCTAGGTAACCTTTGTACCTTGGTTTTAAATTTTTCCTAACATATGTGCTTTCTTTATTTGACTGCAGTAAGTTGACAAAAGGATCCTGAAACTCATGAATAACCAATCTCTCTTGATGATAAAAAACAAAACAAAAATCTTCTTCATTACACTCCTCATATGACTGCAAATCTTGATATGAGCTTTGAAATGAAACACCTGCTGAACAAGACAATGAAGTTGGCTTTCGAATAAAGTTATTGTTGACACTCTTTTCTGGCACATGGTTAGCTAATGCAGTAGGACTTTTACTGCAGATATCATCCAACACATCAGCTATAGGGTCATAAAAAAATTGAAAAGATTGTTGCAACGTATCTATTGATTTTAATGAGACTGCATGACACTCTACAGACTGCTCATCTATTCCTTTAGAGATATTATGAAAAATTTTCTTTAAAAACTGAAATGCTTCAAAACATAATCGTACAAAATCATCTTGCATCATTTGATCATATGTTTCAGCTTCCAAGCCTTTATCTGTAATCTGACCTTCAATAGCATTCAGTGGTTGCAAACCTGGAGCTAGGGAGGATTTTATATCACAAATGTTTTCCTCAACCATTTCAAGAGAAGATTTCTCATTAACAGCTTGCTCAATAATTTCACTATCTACCTCAACCCCAACATTAAAACTGAGAGACTGTTGATTTCTGATTGCATGAAAGTTATCTCTGATGAACTGAAATGAGGTAAAACAAAGAGGCAAAGATCCCTCACTTACTTCCAAATTTTCTAGGCTTTCACTGTCATGGATAATATGCATCGGCTGATTACTGTTTTCAAGCTATTGAAACTGAACTTCCTCCCACAATCCAACTGTTGATTGCTCTGCAATATTAGATTTTGTTTGGAAAACATAATCATCATCATCATACTGATCAAAATTTTGCAAATCATCAACATAAAACACATCATCAAGCATACATGTCATATCGACAGATCTCTCTTCTCCAAGATGTTCTATAAAACATTCATTGTCAGATCGATGAAAACTGGGATAAGAGAGAGAATTTTTTGGATCAGCCACTTGTTCTTGAACATCATACTCATTCCTTGTAGTGATTTTCCGCATCATCTCTTCTACTGCGCTTACCAAAAAGTCAAGCTTTACCTATGAAGATGTCAGGTGCTCTGCAACGTTTTTCTTTTCTTCTTCCTTCAGCTTTGCCCTTATAATTAGCAGATTAGCTTCTACATCTACTACACTGTTCTGCATCTCTTCAAGTGTTGCAAGGTTCCTTTCTCTCAGCTGAAACTCCATTTCTGGATTAAAGGCACCCAGGTAATGTAATAGAGCTGAGCTAGGAGGAGGTCTTATATCGGCAGGTATCAAATAATAGACTCTGTTGAATCTGGCGGAAAACTGTTGTACTGTCTCCCCTAGCTATTTTTTCAGCTGGGCATGCTCTTCTAGAATCAGGAAAGGGTTTTGTTTGACCACCCATCTGTCGAGGAATATTTTGACGAACTGCTGGAAATCTGAAATGCTGGCATCAAGCAGGGTTTTGAATCAACTCTTGACTTTGCCTTTCAAAGAAAGAGAAAAAATCCTAATACTGACATCCTCTTCATCAACTTCAAAAAGGTCTAGGAAAGTCTCTAAATTCTGCATTTGTTTCTTAGCATTGATGTTGTCACATTCACCATCAAACCTTGGCAAATATAGGTAATAATTTTCAGGGAAAGCATGGAGTATAGGAGGTAAGATGAGAGTTTTATATCTATCCGGGACTATAAAAGGTGTAGGAGTATACACAGGAGCTACATGATTAGTCTTGGTCTCTTTAAGCTCATAAATTTGAAGATGGTCATCATAAGATTTAGAAAAAGGATGAAGGCCAAGATCAAAGGAAAACTCAGTATTTACCCTTTTTAAATAGGTAGAATCAAGATCATCTTTATCATACAACAAATTCTGAAAAAATTTGAGGACAGTTTCAAGAAAACCAAAGAAGTAATTTATAAGAAAGCAGATTAGATCCTGAATACCATTCCACTTTGAATGTCTGAACTTTGTGTAAGATCCTTCCATTTTCCTGCCAGAAAATTCGATCCTCTAGTGGAGTCTTTACATCAAGTTGGAGTCGCCAAGTGAAAATTTTAGCCTTTATATGCATCCGATTGTTGTTCATTGTCAACAATCAGATCTAAACTTTGCTGTTTTTTCCCAGGGAAGGTATGATCTTTTTCTCCCCAGTATGGTCGCCAGAAATGTTAGCACCTAATTTGAACCTTAGGCTGAGAGAAGGAAAATCAGGGTAACCTCAAACCATGCTCAGCCTTGTAGCGAGCCCTACAAGGTCAGGAGAGGGCTCTCTCCGGGAAAAATATTCAATGAAATATAAGAGTAAACTGATTTTAGACTAGGTATAATAATTGGAAATGTTTTTATAAATTTTCAGGGTTGTAGGATTAGATGGGTTAGGCAGTTTGAAACTAGGGAATTAAATCAGAGATACAGGGTATTTCATGGGGCAAGGTAAGCAGAGATTTTAACAATTCAGTTTAAATAATGATGGAATGTTTAAGACTGGTGAGGAGCTGAAAAGGGCATAGGAGATGGATCCTTTTCAAACAGAAGAAAACATCGAGTATTGAATGATTTCCCAAGGCATAACATTATGCAATGGATTCTACCTTTCTATCTTGAAAGCATTCAACCAGAAATGTGAATGACTGAATGGTAAACATAACAATTAACAAATGATCACAAAGGAAAGAACAGTGCTAAAATCCATACCACAGGGATCCCATAAATCAGTGCTGCATTTCTTTATTAATTCCCTGCCAAACTGTTACAAAATGGAGCGCACAGCGTCCTCAATGATTCCAACTTATTCCACCTTTTATTCCCCCTTTTACAAATGATTTAGAAATTACATTAAATAGACATAAATTGAGGGCAGTAGGTCCACAGAAGAAGGAGTTGTTTCACCAGCTCAGGAACTGAAATCCGAACATAGAAAATAAACCAACTAGATACCCTTGAAAAGAAGGGGAAACAATACATTGTGATCATCTGGATGCTTTGCAGTTGCTCAAACAGAGGAGAAGAAAGACAAAATTGGAACCATTTCTCCTTTTTATTGTTGCTGTCGTGCTATAATGATCTCTATGTTTATATTTAGCTCTCGGTTTTGACTGTTTGTCTCTGTCTTTACTCTTTGAATAAAAAACCAACTGTCGAAGAAAATGCCTTTGAAACCGATGAAAACCACTTTTACCGTTTCAATGAGGAAAAGTCCCTTTTGAGTGAAAAAGAGCAAAGGAAAGGATGGTGGGCCCAAGATGCGATCGCGAATCGCAATCGCAAATCGCAATCGAAAAGGGGAAGGGGTATTGGAACGATGCGACGAAACTTACGATGCGATTGGAAGCGGATGCGATGGAGTAATACAATAGAGCGGGAGAAAGCGATGTCCGATGGTGTAATGGAGAAATCCCTTTAAAACAATTCAAAAGGAGTTTTTCACTTTTACAAAGGAAAACCCTTTTTTCTTTGGAACAAGGCGGAAAGGTTTTGGTGGGACCGAGGGATAATCGCAAATCAGAAATCGAAAGGGGAGTGGGTTTAAGTGCTTGGAAATAAAATATGCGATTGGCGATATGCGATTCATCACATCGGGGGAAACCAACATAGCGGGACGAATGATAATGCGATGCGATCGGGCTTGCGATGCTCCTGATCCGATCGGAGGTGACTCAATCGCATCGGAGGTTTGTAATCGGGGAAGGGTCAATCGGAGGTGGGTCAATCGAGAGCCCATGAATTGTGATGCGATGCGATCGCATCAGAGTTTGTAGGATGCGGAAATGAAAGAAGGCTTTGGGGTAAAGGGAAAAATACATAAAAAGGCATAAATTGTAAAGTTCTAAAGGCCATCAAAATAAAAAGAAAAGGGGTAGAGTTGTGTTTTGGGGCCTTTATTCATTTAAGCATATCTTCCGATCCATAAGTCAGTTTTGGGAGTATGATATACCGTTGGAAAGATCTTTCCCGGATCCTTATGATGAACATACACTGAAACCTATTTTTGAGTGAAAATCTAGTGGAGAACACCCTTTGAAACACAGACTTGACAAGGACAACCACCAGTGGAACAATTTTATATCATGAATTAATGGAATGATTGAAAATTTCTTCAGAATGGGACACCTAAGATGCACATGCAAATGTGTTTTGATCCATGGTGGAAGTATGTAAATACTGACACTAACAGAATCATTGGTATCCCTAGGCATAATTCCATAAGTGTGAAAGACTTTACCTAGAAACCCTAGAAGTAGCGCCCTTTCGTAGATCTCAGAAGAGGATGACATGAGTAGAATGCATTTGTTGTGTATATAGCATTGTCACCTCCAATTTTGTATGAACCCTGGGTTGATAAAGTAAATTAGGGTAGCCCCTAGGAGTTGCAACATTCTTGGTACAATACCAGGGCTCACTAGGCGGCAGTTTAGGATTAGTTCTCCTCAGCTTCTGGAAAAATGGATTTTGATCCAGCTTGATTAGGATGGTGTGTTGGATGATGTTTTTGTTGTACACTTTTAAATATGAATAATCCCAAGTGAATACATCAGAAAACTCACTCAAGAGAGCTGTATATTTACCTCTAAACTAAGGGGATAATGACCTCGATAACTTGACCATCTTGGGGTTATCCGTTGTACCAATGTTTATATCTTCAACACCTTGTTACACATCATTTTTTCACCATAAAATTTGACTATTCATATGGGTCTATCACCATCCATATCATGCTCCCTTAGAGGTAAAAAACACTCATGTTCCTTAATCAAGTCTTGGAAATTGGAGAAAAGCTCTGTAAAACCGTAAAAGTCTATCTGCGCGGTTTTTCTAGCCTTTCCCTACGCATGCACTGATGTTCCGTCCATAAACTGCGGCGACTCCCGCACTTTTTTCCACTAAAACCTGTGCACCCCTATGAAATCAAGTAAAATAAAAAAGTAAATTCTAGAAGCCTAGTTGGTCGAATATTCTCCCAACTGGAAGCTTCTAGAGTCGCGATCAGTTTGAGCTTTATCCCTCCACTCATGGAGCTTATACCTTGGTCCATGGAACTCAAATACCTTCATGAGAGGAATCCATCCCCCTCTTCATGGAACTGAAACTACCTCCATTTCCCTATAAATTGATCTCAAGTTTCAGGTTGAAGGGTAGATTGTGAATCATAGAAACTGATCTATATAGTTTCTAAGTTGAATAGAGTTCATAGAAGTGCATACTTTATACACTAGTGAGTTGTTGTTGGCATAGGGAAGATCACACCTTTGTTTCCATAACTTCATGCTGGTATTCTAATAGAGGAAGGATTATTAGACTGAAGGAGAACGATTGTTCAGGACCCCGGGAGAAATATGTACAACATCAAGGCATCAGGTTGTGAGATTACTCTTTCTATTCAAGATAATACATATGTATCTCTTTTTCTCATTGCTTTGTTTCCATGCTTATTGGAATAATTAAATACTTAGACTCCTTGATCACTAAGTTGGACTAGTATTTTTTTATTATTATATGTTGCAGATGCTTTAATTATTTGTCTTGTCTTTGATTGCAGGTTCTACTCATTGGAGAACTACTTTGGAGCGATGGGACAAAGGAATACATCAAATGTTTGGATTTCAAGGTAGGGGCATGTCCTCTCTACTTTACTATTATAATAATCTTGAAATGAAATTAATCTAGAGGAAAAGGTATTCAAATGGATCTTTGTTTCTAGTTACTCACTAGAATACTAGGAAGATCGATCTTGTCCACAAGTGGGATTAATCCACGTAACAAATTGGTGACCATACTGGGGAATCTAGAGCTTAGTTTTCTTTGTTTATATTCAGTTTAAAATTTTAGTTTCTGATTTTGACTTATATGAGTCTGGTTGGATAGATAACTTTTAAGAATCCCTGAAAAAGAAAGCTTGTTATTTTTTTTCCAAGTTTTTCCTTGCCTGCGTGATTTTCTGTAGAAAATAGTGCAGCAACCCACGCAACTTTTAGTTCAATTTAGTGCGCATGCGCATTGTATTCCACTGTAAGCTACGCACCCCTTGGAAATTTTTGAAAAAAATAAATTTCTCTTTTTTAGAGCCATATAACCTTATTCTTTAAGTTTTCCCTGATCCATCTTAGTTGTCAGATCTTGTGTGAGAACTCCTTTTCAACAAATTTTGAGTTTTGTGTGATTTATCATCCTGTTTTCATTTTATAAGTGAGATTTTTCCCTAGTTTATTGCTGCTCTGTGTGAAAGATACCTTCATTTGCTTCAGCTTACTGGTATTATGATTTTGTCTTTTTTGAGCCATCAGGATTGTTGCAAACCTTACTTTTATGAATATGTGTTCCCTATTCATTTGCAAACCCGAAAGAGATTCTAGCTTACTGAAGCCTGATTTAACACCAAAGCATTCTTGGATGATTTCATTTCTGTTGAGATAAGTGGAAATTTTCTTAGTCTGATCACAAATAAGAGAATTCATCCTCAAACATTCTAGATAGACTTCAGAATTAGAATTTTGTTTTAATTTTGAAATTTATGCTTTTAGATTTTTTTAGAGATTGTTTTCTTTTGGGAATTGATTGTTTGTTGAATTTTAGTTTTTGATTTGATTTTTCAAGGAATTTAATTTCAAAAGAGAAATTGATCATTCTTGCAAATTTAGTTCTTGATGAAATCGTCTTATTTTCAAAAAGGATTTTGTTTATAAGTGAAAGAGTTTATGTTTTGGAAATTGATAAATCTCTCAACTTTCTCTTAAATAAGGTTCATTGAAAAGAAAGAGTTGCACTTCTCATATAGATGCATTTAGAGTATTTTGCATCAGGTCACAACATCATCAAAGTTTCAACTCCATACCCTTTATGTTAAGTAACAGCCAAATTAAGACAGCGCCTAATAAAATCAATCTAGACACTTTACATTTTCTAGGGTTCATTCCACCAATATAGCTTAGGCTAGTGTTTTGGAATAGGTTGTAATAAAAGTTCCAAAACAATTTAAACAAACAAGTAGAATCTTACAGTAGGTAAATCCAATTGTTGCATTTGTACTCTGGGAATCTCTTCTTAAAAGAGTCAAGCATGAGGTCATGTCAGACTGAGTGAGGTAATCGTACCTATCTCATTGGTGAAGATAGAAGGTGTGCACGTAATACAAACGGTAAACCTCGGATTAACCATTGTCGAGGAGGCTGGGGTCACTTGTTAGCAAACCTCAGATTTACCATGTCGAGGAGATTTCAAAGGGATTGAGCTTAATACTCTCCCATCGCGTGCACATTGAATCGTAGATTGTTCCCCTAGGTGCATTTGTCTCAGTTGGTGACCTTAGTGGCCATAAGCTTCAGGATTTTTCCCAATGTGACGGTGGAAGGAAGGTCCCACTGTACCTAGAGCAGAAGTTGACTAGACTCACTTAGAATTTCTGGAGGGTACTCTTCACTTCGGGATGGCATAGTGAAGTTACTTGCATCGAACTGTTTCATTAAGCAGGTTTTCAAGTTAATTGTTCCAACCGCCAATTTTCCACATTAATTTTTGCGACATTGGATTTCATCACCAACTAGTGGTTTTATTGTGGAAACATACTGTTTGTGTGTGGTTTGAATCCTATATTTGATAGCGCGTGTTCATTTGTTTTTTTTTACTTTTTAGGGACCTTACGTGTGGATTTTGAATTTTAATTTTTAATATTTTTGAATTGTTAATAAAATTCACTGAAGTTGAATTTAATGGCAATTGTTCCAGAATTTACCAACCAAGGAACCCCTCTTAATGAGAATCCTAGTGCTTTTCCTTGCTTTAAAAATGTTGGTCCTCCTTATATGGCTACATTGTCATTACCTGGATTTACAATAGGTTTACCGGTATGGTTATTTTCAACTTTGTTGGCCTCAAATACTCAAATTGTTCCACCTCAACCTGGGATGCTTCACCTCAACAAAGTTCACCATCTCAATATCACCAACCTCATGTTGTCCCCTTACCTTCTTCGCCCAACATGTCTTCCTCCCTTTCTTCTTCTTCGCTTGGTAAAAGCCTTGATGTTAGTAACCAGGTGGCTAAGAAGAATAAGATAGGGAAGAAGAAGAAGAAGCAACATAAGAAATAATTCAACCAACCAACCATGGTTGTAAGTGTTGGTAATGTTGAGGAAACCTCCAACATGCATCGTAAACCCAAATACCCTTGCAAGCTTTGTAAGGGTGACCACTTCCTTATCATTTGTCCTGGTATTCCTAAGGTCTTGGAAGTATGGTTAGAAAAATCCTATCAACTTATTGTTGATCCATCAACCAGTGATTGTCAGGTTCTTGGGAAAAAGGGTAAAGTTAGGTTTCCTTGTAGGTTATGCAAAGGGATTCATCAAACTCACATTTTCCCTCACATGGATGAAGCCTCAAAATTGTTGGAAAACCTTATTGTTCCATAGCAACAACTTCCAACTGGTTACTGTAAACTTTCTCCCAACCTACCGTCAATTGACGAAGTGATTGATCTAATTCCAAGTATAGCCAATCCCACTCTTCCATTCCAGAGTGAAACTGATATCACTCAGGTTGATGATCCATTAGTTGATCAAGTGGTCGAATTTATTTCACATTCGGTCAATCCCACTCTCCCTGTAGAGAGTGAAATTCACACCGTTCAAGTTCTTCTTGTTACATCATATTCTTCTATGCGGGGGGGCATTTCACCTATTTCTGTAGAACCCCCTCCAAGTACTGAGGTATTTTACTTTGATTGGAATAGCCTGACAAAACCTTGTCTTCCTTCTTCCATCCCTTTCCAAATCATTGTGAAGGTTTGTGGTAAGAATGTGTGTTGCACAAATGTAGATGAAGGTGCTTCTGTTAGTATTTTATCCTCAACTGCTTGGCAAGCTTTGGGTTCCCCTCAACTTGTGCCTATTACATAGAGTCTGTCAGATTTTAATAGAACCATTAGTGAACCTTTATGGATCCTTCCTAAGTTTCCTAACACCTTAGAAGGTAAAAATGTCTGTATTGGTCTTATGGTAGTCTGAGGCCCCTTGGATTTAAATTTTCTCCTTGGGTGAGACTATGTTTATGAAATGAAAGTTGTCGTATCGACACTCTTTCACGTGATGTCTTTCCCTCAAAATGGAAACATTGTGACTATTGACCAGATTTCATTCGTTAGTCTTGATTCGACTACCAAGCATCTGACATCCCTAAATGTTTCTTATCTGGAAGTGGTATCTACCCCACCACGGGTTAATTATGTGTTAACTAGTCTCATGTTTTTAGTTACCGATGCAAGCGAGCCTCTCATTGTTTGCTCGACTTCCTTTGACTTAGATCCAGTAATAGACATGGTGAACCCTATGGGGGTATTTGAACACGATGTTCTTATCCATATTGAGTCCCTTGAAATGGGTTCCTTCCAGAGAACTGTTCTTCCATCTGATGAAAACCTCTTGGAATCCATGATCGAGGTGTGTCCCTTGACATGTGTTTCTTCCAGTTGTTAGCCATGATCAAGGCTTTATGAGGATAGTTCCTGTTACTGTGTCAACATCGTTAAAAAAAGAAACATGTTTCTTTGAGGATAATTCCCTTTACTGTGTCAACCTTGTTAAAAATTGAATCAGTTCATCATGAGGAGAGTTCCTGTTACTGTGTCAACCTCGTTAAAAAATGAAACATGTTTCTTTGAGGATAGTTCCTTTTACTGTGTCAGCCTTGTTAAAAAATGAAACATGTATTTGAGGATAGTTTTTTTTTTCTGTGTCAACCTCATTAAAAAATTAAACAGGGATCCCTAAGGATAGTTACTTTTACTGTGTCAACCTCATTAAAAAATGAATCAATTCATCTTGAGGATAGTTCCTTTAACTTTTTCAACCTCGTTAAAAACTGAAATAGGTTCCCATGAGCATAGTTCCTTTTCCTGTGTCAAGCTCGTTAAAAAAAATGAAACAAGATTTCATGAGCATAGCTCCTTTTCTTGTGTCAAGCTTGTTAAAAAATGAAACAAAATTCTATGAGGATAGTTCCTTTTACTTTTTCAACCTCGTTAAAAAATGAAGCATGTTTTTATGAGCAAAGTTCTTTTCCTGTGTCAAGCTCGTTAAAAAATGAAACAAATCCTCTCCTAATTAAGCCTTGTCTTTCATACGACCTTGTAAATGAACCATCATTCCATCCAGCTATTAGTAACCAATAGTCTATTTAGGTGAATGAAATGAAGCTTGGGGGGCATGTGCTCTTGCAGGTTACGCTTGGGGGGCATTGAAACTTATCTCAAGCATGATTTTTTCTTTGTTTCAAGCTTGTGTAAAAATGAAACCACTCTGAAGCATAATTTTCTCTGTTTCAAGATTGTACAAAAAATGAAACCTATCTCGAGTCCATTTCAGTTATTATTTTCAAGATTCATTAAACTCATGAAATCCGAGCTTATTTTTTTGTCTTTCATTCTCGTCAAACACATAAAAATGCCGAGTTATTTCCGTCTTTTCTTGCTCATAATTAAATTGAAAGTCGGCCATATGAGTACACTTTTTATCACTTTTTCGAACTCTGTAAAAATACAAAAAAGAGAAACCTTGGAGTCCTCCTTTAAGCCCTTTTCAGACTCTCGAAACATGAAAAGATCGCCGAGTAGTTTACTATTCAAACTCGTTAAAGTAAATGAATAGTCGTCTATTCAATATAATTTTACCCCTTTTCTGAACTAAATTAGACTATTTACGAAAAAGGTATACGTTGACTAATAATGGTCAATAGAGTTCTATCTTGCATTATTTTATCCTTTTTCGAGCTTGACGGACTAAATTCACAAAAAACATTTAGAGTTTACTTATGTTTTTCTTCTGACTCCTTAAAACTAAAAAACACTGAGTTATTCCTATATTGGACTCGTTAAAATTTAATAGTAAAGGACCTTTTGATCACAACAGGACTGAACCACTCCTTCCTAGGGTTTGATTTTAATACTAAGATGGACTCATCTGAAGGATGAGCTTACACAAACAAGCAAATGTTATTTTCCTCAAGCTTGAAAAAAATAAAGAGTTACTTGCGAGTAATGGTGGGGGAAAAAGAGAGAAAAAGGATCTTGTTGTCGTCATTATTTAGAAAGCAGCATGCCACTCCAGAACACGACACTTTGTCACACTTGTACCTAGTTTTGGAAATCCTTTGTCTAACAGTTAATCGAACCACATTGCAATTCTTCAACTGGTTTCTGGGTATTAGCTTTAGGTAAAATGATGCCAAGCCATCTACAGCGTCATTATGTGTTCAAGAGAAAGTTAATAAACCATTCATTGCAAACATTTGTCTCCATTCACGTTGACCATCCCTGAGTTAGTCCTTGCAAAATATTTCTTCAAAACTTGATCTTATGGTTTCGTGTCATAGGATTTCCTGCGACATATCACTTTCTATCAACATCAGCTCATTATCTAGAAAGTTGATCTAGAATCCTATCAGTAACTTGGGATCTGCATGCCCTAATGGTAGGTTTCTAGCCTTCGATGACAGGTTGCATCATTGACCTTCAATCGAACGATTCTATGAGTCTTCGTCTATAAATCGTTCATTCACACTTCATAGATTGTACTGGAGTAATTTGAGAGCCATTGTCATTATTGGTGGTTTCTCTCACACTTGTTAACGGTTCACATCATTGTCTAGTAATTGAGTGGTTTCTACCATGTTCGACTTTGACACAATCAATCACATGGATAGATTCATACTAGTTTGAGAAGATGAAATCAAGACCCTGGATCTAGGTTCCACCATCCAGGTTGCGAGAAGTTTTATTATTCATGATACAGTAGCCTTACTTATGACAAATGGTTGCCTCCATACTATGTCTACTTTTGATGTAATATTGAAACCATATCTGTACCAGAACATTTAGTTATTTTTTATCTGAGTATGGGAATTCCTACCTCAACGATGATATATATATTTGCATTGAGTGTTTTTATAGGTTTTCGACCGGTGTCTCAAATCCAATCCTCGGAATGATAAAGCACTTCACTCTTCGAAATAACTCTCAGATTTAACACTTTAGGGGGCAATTTTTTACATGCCATTTTGTCACCATACCATTTTACTGTTAATATAGGTCTATCACCATTCATACCATGTTCCCTTAGAGGCAAAAAGCACTCATTTTTATGAATAAATTAATGGAAATTGAAGAAAAGCTCTGTAAAACCATAAAATTCTACCTGCACGGTTTTTCTAGCCTTTCCCTGTGCATGCGCTGATTTTCCGTCCATAAACTGTGGTGACTCCCGCACTTTTTGCCACCAAAACCTGCGCACCCCCTGTGAAAAGAAAGTAAAAGAAAAAAATTAAATTATAGAAGCCTAGTTGGTCTAAAATTCTCCCAACTGGAAGCTTCTAGATTCACGATTAGTTCGAGATATATCCCTCCATTCATGGAGCTTATCCCTTGGTCCATGGAACTCAAATCCCTTCCTGAGAGGAATCCATCTCCCTCTTCAAGGAACTGAAACTACCTCCATTTCCCTATAAATTGAGCTCAAGTTTCAGGTTGAAGGGTAGATTATGAATCATAGAAACTGATCTCTATAGTTTCTAAGCTAAAGAGAGTTCATAGAAGTGCCTACTTTCTACAATAGTGAGTTGTTCTTGGCGTAAGGAATATCACACCTTTGTGTCCATAACTTCATGCTGGTATTCTAAGAGAGGAAGGCTTATCAGACTGAAGGAGAACGATTGTTCAGGACCACGGGAGAAATCTGTACAACATCAAGGAATTAGGTTGTAAGATTACTCTTTCTATTCAAGATAATACATATGGATCTCTTTTTCTCATTTCTTTGTTTCCATTTCTTTTTCTCATTTCTTGTTTACTTTGTATCACAGCATTGGACCCCTGTACCTTAAATGGGGCGGCAGCACCGCCCGTAAATTAATCGCTGCTCTGGGGGGTCCAAGGGGGGCGGTAGCGAATTTATGGAGCCCCCCCCTAGCGGGGGGTTTCAGGGGTAGCGCCCCCGAAGCTAAAAACAGATGTAAAATTGCCTTGTAAAAGTATAGTAATTTCTAGTCAATCTGGGCCGTTCATTAGGCAAATGATCTGACGATAGAAATTATGTTTAGTTTAGGGTTTTTTTCCCTAGAAGGCAACCCCTCGCTTTTATGAGGGTATTTTATTGCAGCTGTGTATTTTATGTGTATTCTCGGAGTGAGAAACAGAGAGGGAGACTATGAGAGAGAACAGAGGATATTACAGCGGATCTGCTGTAGGTTTTGTCTCTTCATTTTGTTGGATAATAGAAAGGAAGGACCAGATGTTCGGGGTGGATGTAGCCCAAACTGGGTGAACCACGTATATCTGTGTCTATCTGGTTGTATGTGTTTTGTGTGCCTGTATTTTCCACGTATTTTATGTGTTGCATTGCTCCATAATATATAATTTTCTAACAACTGGTATCAAAGCCAAAGGTATATTTCGCTGATAAAATCGCAGGAAAGAAGGGTTCTTGGTTCGAGTGGGAGAAATGGCAGAAGATGGTAAGTTTAGGTTCGAGAAATTTAACGGCCAAAAATTTCCACTGTGGAAGATGCAGATGGAAGATTATCTGTATCAGAAATATCTTTCCCTACCATTGAGCAGAAAAACAAAGAAGTCGGCGGCCATGACAGACGTGGAATGGAACATTCTCGATAGAAAGGCACTCGGAATAGTACGGTTGTGCATTGCGGCATCAGTCGCTTTCAATATTTCAAAGGAAACAACAACAGAGGATTTGATGCAGACATTGGCGAAACTATATGAAAAACCCTCAGCCTCAAACAAGGTATTTCTTATGAAACGACTATTTAATATGAAGATGTTGGAAGGTGGATCTGTTGCAGACCATTTAAATGATTTTAATACAGTTACCAATCAGTTAAGTTCTGTAGGGGTAAACTTTGATGATGAAGTTAGAGCTCTGTTATTCTTGTGCTCATTTCCAGAGAGGTTGGAATGGTTTAGTAATATCCATTAGTAACTATGTCTCTGGATCTACTACTTTAAAGTTTGATGATGTTTTCGGTGCTATCCTTAGCGAGGAAATGTGACGGAAAAGCTCTGGTGAGACATCGGGTAATGCTTTGAGTGCAGAGTCAGGGGAAGAAGAATGGAAAGAGGAAAGAGCTCGGGATATCACAGTAAATCAAGAAAAGGTATATCCAAGTCCAGATCAGGGATAGTGTGCTGGAAATGCGAAAAGAAAGGACACCTAAAGAAATATTGTAGATCTCGGAAGGGAAAAGAAGGAGACACACAGCAAGAAAAAAATCATGAAGCAAATGTGACAGGTGATGTGTTACAAGATGCTTTGATTCTTTCTTTCGAAAATGTTACTGATTCTTGGGTTGTAGATTCAGGGGCTTCATTCCATGCCACACCTGATAAGAAATATTTTCATTACTATGTTCAAGGAGATTTTGGACAAGTTAGTTTGGGTGATGATAAACCCTGTAAAATTGTTGGAATGGATAAGGTTCTTGTAAACAGCAGAATGGAAACCAATGGCTATTAAAGGAGGTAAGGCATGTTCCAGATCTAAAGAAAAATCTGATTTCAACAGGGCAGTTAGGCGATGAAGGTTGTGTGACAACTTTCACAGATAAAGCTTGGAAGGTCACCAAAGGAGCCCTGGTAATAGAAAAAGGTGAAAAGGTTGGTACATTGTATTTATGAAATGGTATTTCTAACTCTATTAATGCTTTAACTTCCAAAGGAGCAGATGCAGCATTATGGCATCATAGGCTCAGACACATGAGTGAGAAAGGGATGAAGATTCTTCACTCAATAAATTTGTTTCCAGGTTTGAAGAATGTTGATTTGGATTTCTATGAGAATTGCATTTATGGAAAATAGAAGAGAGTCAGATTTCTCAGAGTTGGGAAAGAAAAGAAGAGCGAAAAATTAGAGCTTGTGCATACAGATGTATGGGGACCTACTCAGGTATCATCTCTCGGTGGCTCTCGCTATTATGTTACGTTTATTGATGATGCAACTAGAAAAACTTGGATTTATTGTATTCAAAATAAATCTGATGTATTTGATACTTTCAAGAAATGGAAAGATTTGGTTGAGATTGAGACAGGAAATAAGTTGAAGTGTCTCAGATCAAACAATGGAGGTGAATATTGCAGCAAAGAATTTGATAGGTACTGTTTAGAGCATGGAATTCGTAGAGAGAAGACAGTTCCAAGAACACCACAAGAAAATGGTGTGTCAAAAAGGATGAATAGAACAATCATGGAGTGTGCAAGGTGCATGAGATTGCATGCAGGATTGCCTTTACAATTTTGGGCAGATGCTATAGATACTGTTGTTTATCTAATAAACAGAGGGCCTTGAAGTTCCTTGGATGGTGGTATTCCAGAGGATGCATGGACAAGTAAAAAGGTAAACTACTCCTTTTTAAAGCCTTTTGGTTGTGAGGCCTTTGTCCATATTAATAAAAAAAATAGAACAAAGCTTGAGGAAAAATCAAAGAAATGTACCTTTATTGGATATGGTGTTAATGATTTTGGTTATCGCTTATATGATTATAAAAATCACAAAATCATTAGGAGCAGAGATGTAATATTCAATGAAAAGGTCTTGTATAAGAATCAGTTGCAGGAAAAGAAACAAGAAAAAGAAAGCAAGGAATACACGGTTCTTGATGAGATAATTGAAAAAGTAAAGGTGCCTGAAAATAATAATAATCAACAACCACAACAGCAGCAACCACCACAACAACAACAGGCACCTCAAACACCTGAAAGTGGTGTTATAAGATCTAACAAGATAAGTAGACCTCCTGAACGATACTCTCCTTCATTATACTATTTATTATTGACTGATTCTAGTGAACCTGAATGTTATGAAGAAGCAATGCAGGTTGAAAGCAGGAAGAAGTGGGAGCTAGCCATGGAAGAAGAGATGGACTCCTTAATGCATAACCAGACTTGGGACTTAGTCAGGTTGCCTGCAGGTAAAACTACATTGCAGAATAAATTGGTTTACAGGCTGAAGGAAGAAGATGGAGGAAAACAGAGGTACAAAGCTAGACTTGTGGTGAAGGGGTTTTCACAGAAGAAAGGTATTGATTTTGATGAAATATTTTCTCCTATTGTTAAGATGACTTCAATCAGAACTATCTTAAGTCTTGTAGCAGCGAAAGATTTACATCTTGAATAGTTAGATGTAAAGACAGCATTTCTGCATGGAGATTTGCAGGAAGAGATATACATGCAGCAACGAGAAGGATATGAGGTAAAAGGGAAAGAAAAATTGGTGTGTAGGTTAAAGAAGAGCTTGTATGGCTTAAAACAGGCTCCAAGGCAGTGGTATCTAAAATTTGACAAGTTTATGTCTAAACAAGGTTATACTAGATGTCACTCTGATCATTATGTTTATCTAAAAAGGAAAAATGATGGCAGCTATATTATATTGTTATTGTATGTAGATGACATTCTTGTTGCAGGGTCTAACATGCAGGAAATAAATGTGCTCAAAAGAAAATTGGAAAATTCATTTGCAATGAAGGATTTGGGAGCTGCAAAACAAATCCTTAGTATGAGGATAACTAGAGACAGGAAAAATCGCAAATTAACACTGTCTCAGAATGAGTACATAGAAAAGGTGTTGAAAAGATTTAATATGCAGAATGAAAAACCAGTTAGTACACCTTTTGCTAGCCATTTCAAACTTAGTAAGGAGATGTGCCCCAAGACCCACGAAGAAATGGAATATATTTCTAAAGTTCCATATGCATCTACAGTTGGAAGCTTAATGTATGCAATGGTCTGCACAAGGCCTGATATTGCACATGCAATGGGAGTTGTAAGCAGGTACATGAATAATCCAGGAAAAGAACATTGGATGGCAGTAAAATGGATTCTCAAATATTTGAGAGGTACCACAAATCAAGCATTATTCTTTGGTGGTTCAAACATTGCTCTACAGGGATATGTTGATGCAGATATGGCAGGTGACAGAGATAATAGGATGAGCACTACAGGATATGTATTTACTGTAGGTGGAACAGCTGTCAGTTGGGTTTCAAAAATCCAAAGTGTTGTTGCACTTTCAACAACAGAAGCAGAGTATGTTGCTGCTACAGAGGCTAGTAAAGAAATGATTTGGTTACAAATGCTTATGGGTGAATTGGGTAAGAAGCATGATATGAGCACGTTATACAGTGATAGCCAAGTGCCATTCATCTTGCAAAGAACTCAACATTTCATTCTAGGGACTAAACACATACATCTCAAGTACCATTTCATACGGTCAGTATTGGAAGATGGAGAGTTGAAGCTGGAAAAGATACATACTAGCCAAAATCCTGCAGATATGCTAACAAAAGTTGTAACCAAGGAGAAACTGAGAATATGCTCAGTTTCAATTGGTCTTCAAGGATGAAGATGAAGATGAGAAACAGCCAAGTCCAAAGAGGAGTCATTGTCCAGCAAATGAAGCAGCGGTGGAGTTGTTACAATCAGTCTCCAAGTGGGAGATTGTTGGGTGTGGACCCTGATTATCTTGTTTACTTTGTATCACAGCATTGGACCCCTGTACCTTAAATGGGGCGGCAACGCCACCCATAAATTAATCGCTGTCGTGGGGAGTCCAGGGGGGGCGGCAGCGACTTTATGGAGCCCCCCCCTAGCGGGGGGTTTCGGGGGCACCGCCCCCGAAGCTAAAAACAGATGTAAAATTGCCTTGTAAAAGTATAGTAATTTCTAGTCAATCTGGGCCATTCATTAGGCAAATGATATGATGGTAGAAGTTATGTTTAGTTTAGGGTTTTTTTCCCTAGAAGGAAACCCCTCACTTTTATGAGGGTATTTTACTGCGGCTGTGTATTGTATGTGTATTCTCGGAGTGAGAAACAGAGAGGGAGACTGTGAGAGAGAACAGAGGATATTACAACGGATCTGTTGTAGGTTTTGTCTCTTCATTTTGCTCGATAATAGAAAGGAAGGACTGGCTGTTCGGGGTGGACGTAGCCCAAACTGGGTGAACCACGTATATCTGTGTCTCTTTGGTTTTATTTTTTTTGTGTGCCTGTATTTTCCGCATATTTTATGTGTTGCATTGTTCCATAATATATAATTTTATAACAGTTTGGAGGTTTAATGTATTGTAATATTCAGTGGAAAAAAACATTATACAAGGCTAGGCAGAGGTCGGGTCTCAACCCCACGACCTCCCCCACATGACACGCTCAACTTACTACCATACCACGAGGTTCGGTCTTAATAGTTGTGGTCGCCGACATATATTTGTTATCATACTTTTCGATTGGCAGGGGAATGGAGGGGGGCAGCCCCCTCCCCACATGTCCATTCGTCCATAACCTACGTCGAAGCTAACACAGTTAAATTCATTGGATTATTGTAATGTGGGTTTAATTAAACCCCAATCCCATGATTAAGCGTTAATCAAAGGTTTAAATGTGCATTTTTTTTAAAGCACAATTAGCGCTAGTACGGTGGTTTAAACTCCACTTAACTTAATTTACTACAGTTTAAAATGACTAAATAGTTGGCAGCCCTCCAAATTCGGCACCGACATCATATTCAGCTACACTAACTCAAGTCATCTCCATATTTAGTGGAGATTTCCTAGGCCAAATTGTTTTGGCCATAACTTTTGCAAAATTCAACCAAATTAAGAGCAAGAAGAATCATTTCTGAATGATTTGGACATTTTGAACACATTGACGAAGGTTTCAGGAGAATTAGGTGAATGTGAACAACACTTTTTTCACATTTTAGCTAATATAGAGGCCCAAGCCATGGAAGCTAGACCAAGGAGATGTACCCCAGGAGGGGTGAACTCCTTTATCAAAGCATTGTGTTAATGGATCATTATGATGGCTTTTTGTACATGTTATTATTGTTGTTCAACATGAAACTCAAGTCATTTACCTGTCTTAACACTCACAAACACCAAGGAAACATATGCACATAAAGCAAGTGATCAACAAATTTAATTATAAATATGAAGATGAAATTAGCATAACAAAATTAACATTCAAATTTAGATCAAGTTGGTATCAAAACCTAGTTGAAAAGGTTTTTTGCTTGATTTTCTTGAGTTTGTGCAAGTAGGGTTTTAATGGTTGCAAATTTGTGATGCTTACAAGGTTAAAGTTGCAAAGAGGAGAAGGGAAACTATTGATTTCAAGTCCTAAGATTAGGACCAGAATAAGGAGAGCCACAAGGGCACCATATCCACCCAAAGTTTCACTCACAACTATACTTGAAGCACCTCAAGTTTTATCTCCAGAAGTTGAGCTTGAATCCATAGCCATCACGTCAGGTTTTGGAGAGATTGTAGGTCTTTTAGAAGAGGAAGAATACAAGAAGGCCTTCTATGAACTAACTAAAAGATTTAGGATCCTCTGTGAAGAGAGGGACACTAGGATGGTTGGAGAGAATTCTAAGTCTCCACATGGAGAGAGAAGCTCAGAAGGCAAGAATGTGTTGGAAATATTGTCATTGATGGCAAAGAATCAGAAAGGAGTAGCACCAGAATTATCATTAAGGACAAAGGTGCTGATCAGGATCAACTGGAGTATAAAGGATAAATAAGGAAAAGAAGGAAAGGAGCAGCATTATGCAAAAAAAAGGACAAAGGAGCAGAGAGGAGCAGCAAAGAGGCATGTAGCAGCTTTAGAATTATTACTTAAGGTAAAGGAACAACAAAGAATCAAAGAGCAGCAAAAGAGGCAAAAGACAGTGTCATGCAGCAAAGAAGAAAATTGTGTAGTGCAGGGTCAAGTCAGGCTATTCACGAAGATCGTGAATGAGTCGGGTGTTCTACATGTAGAAAAGAAGAAATGAACAGGCACAACCAAAAAAGAAAAGGCATGAAGGAGTGAACGTGCAGGTCGAGTCGTGTAAATACACATTCAGAACAGTGTTCGACAGAGATAAATCGCATATCACAATCGTAGTGCAAGGAGTATCACAAAACAGCAGAGACATAGAAATTGCGAAATGCGAAGTGCGGGAGATGACGTAGCAGGATGACGTGGCAAGAGATGTGGCAAGCTGACGTGGTAGATGACGTGGCCCCGACCCAACAGATCACAGTTAATTTATGATGATGTGGCAAGGTGACGTGGTAGTGATGTGGCAAGGTGACATGGCATGATGACGTGGAGATGACATGGACCTGGCCCACATATCGCACATTGCAAGCTCAAGAGGATAAGCATTCAAGAATCATGTTAAAATTCCGAAGTGCAAGATGCGATACGAGGAGCGGACACAATGGAATTACAAAGCCAAAGACTAAAGGATTTAAATTCCGGCATGGGACCCAATTGCATATCGCAAATAGAAATCTCACAAGGATAAGTGCTTAAGAATAATGTCGAAACGTTGAAGTGCGAGATGCAATACAAGGAGCGGATGTGATATGCTTCAAAGCTAAAATCTAAAGGATTTAAAGTCTGGTTGTGGGACCCAATCGCATATCGCACATCACAAGCTCAGAAGGGATAACAGCCATGAACCATGTTGAATCTCTGAAATGCAAAGTGCGATAAATATCTCGGATGCGATGTAGTTTCAAAGGTGAACTCCAAAGGATCTCAAATCCGGATGTTAAGCATTTCCTTTTTTAAATTTCATCGAAGGAGGAAAAGGATGATTTTAACGTAAAACCTATGGAATGTCGAAATGCGATAAGTGACTGGATGCGATATCATACAGAGGTCAATATTAATATATTTCATGTCCAGGTTCTCTATGGATACGCCTGTTTTACAAAGAAAAGTATAAATGCAGCAGAAGGAGACTCGAGTAAGTGACCCGACACAGAGGAAAGGAGCAGGTGAAGGCTGAACGCTGCGGGCATGAGCAGAAGAGGCGGAGTCGGGAAAAAGGGAGTATATGCTGGTATTGTTGGAAATGTGCCAGTTGGACCGAGTCGGGCTAAAGGGCGTTTGTGCATAAATTTTATAATATAACAGCAAAAACTAAAAAGATCAATGACAACATCAGAAAATACAAAAATCACAGCGAGCAAAAGAGCTGGAAAGGTTGAGTGAAATACATTTGTTGTAACTACAAATGTAAATTCATTAGTTAATTTTATATTATTTGTGATGCAAAGGCAAGTCTCCATAGGCATAGGCAAAACTCCATGAGTGATATGATGATTATTTCTGATGTAACAACCTTAATTGAAGAATGAGGAATCGAATCGGTGGAAGGAATAGGGTCAGGCCTGTTCACGTCATATTCCTTGTAGAATGCAAATAGTCAGGGAGTTATCTGTATAAGAGATGTAATATCAGTGTGCAAAGTGAGGTTATAGAGTAGAATAATGAGAGTGAGAAAATAGAGATGATGTGCACATCCAGAGCTGATATGAAGCAGGTATGAAGGTTGAAAAGGCAACAGTGAAGATGAAGTAAAACAGAGCTGATATCCAGGTAAATCAACATATGATTTTTACTATAGTGTGAGGGAGTTGGAGCTTCCATATCAATTTGTAGCTTAATAGATGTCTAGTGGTAGTTGGTTGAGGTAGGAGCCTCCTCTGGGTTGTATCCTGCAGAAAATACATGGGAGTTGGTGCTTCTGTTTCAAGTTGGAGCTTGATAGATGCTTATTTGTAGTTGGTTGAGGTAGAAGCCTCCTATGGGTTGTAGCCTGCTGAAAATAGATAGGATTTGGAGCTTCCTTGCAAGTTGTAGCTTGCAGAAATTGAGGTAGTAGCCTCATGTAGGTTGGAGCCTATATAAAATCAGTTGTGAGAGGGAGTTAGAGCTTGCCTTTGCATCACAACAATAATAAGATGTGGTTTTCTCCCATATGGGTTTCCACTTATATCTGTTTTCTATGTGCATGATGATTATGTGTTGATGTATTGCATTTAATCTACTTATTACTTGTTTCCCACACATTAAGTTTGCTGATTCATTTTATATTAATTTTCTTATGAAATGGAGGTGTAAATAAGTTTAAAGAAAAGAGTTTTAAATGTCCATGAATGTACTAAACTGGTTCACCCCCCCTCTCAGATTAGCTAAGGGTTCATTAATTGGTATCAAAGCCAGTTCCTTCTATATCAGTTTAACCACTGGAAGGAGATACTTAGGCCCCAAAATGGCTAGCCTAGAAGGAAGCTCTACAAATAAAGCCCCTCTATTTACTGGCACAAACTATGCTTTCTGGAAAATAAGAATGAGGACATACTTAATGTCTCTAGGAATAGAAGTCTGGGTTGCTGTGGAAGAAAAATATGCACCAAAGAAAACTGACACTGAGAAAGAAGCCAAAAAAAAATTCATAGCTAATTCAAAAGCAATGAATGCACTCTTGAGCGGTCTGAGTGAGTTAGAATTTATCAAAGTAATGCACAATAAGACTGCCAAATAAATCTAGGATACATTAGAAACTATTCATGAGGGAGATACAAAGATGAATATGGCCAAACTGCAAGCACATAGAACTCAGTTTGAAAACTTAAAAATGAATGAAGATGAAGATATAGCTGCATTCTTTTTAAGAGTAGTAGAATTTGTGAATATCGTGCTAGGCCTAGGAGAAGAAATTAAAGAAAGTGTTGTAGTACAAAAATTATTGAGATCTCTACCACCCAGGTTTAATCCTAAGGTTTCTACCATAGAAGAAACAACAAACTGGGAAACCTTGACCAGGAACCAATTACTTGGCAACCTAACAGCATATGAGATGAGACTTCCTAAAGGGAATTCAAACATGAGGGAGGCTGCCTTTAAAACAGACAAGTGCATAGAAGAGAAGGAAGGTACATGCTCATGCTCTAATGAAGAAGAAGCCAAATTTGTCAGAAGATTGGATAGAGGCATTGGTAAGTACAAAGGTAAAATTCCATTTAAGTGCTTTAATTGTGGAAGAGTGGGGCACTATGCTTCAAAATGTCCTCATAATAAAATAGAGAATCGGTCAAAAGGGAAAGAGAAAAGAAATTTCAGCAATAGGCAGAAAGGGAATAGATTTAATAAAAGAACATTTTATGCTCAACAATACAACAGTGCATCTGAGAGCTCAGATGAATCCCCCAATGAAGAAGGAACATCAGAATTCATTTCGATGGCCAAGGAAGAGCTTGAGAAAGATTTCCTGGAATTCGAAGAAGAACGTGAGGTAGATCTTGAGGGGGAGTTGGTGAGTGCCCTAAAGGAAATAGATAAACTCAATCTCAAGACTATAAAATAGAAGGCAATCCTTCTTAAACATGTAAAGGAAGAACCAAACTCTGAGGATTTTATTAAGTTGAAAATTGAACTAGAAGAAGCAAGGAAAGTAGAAGATATTATGCTGCAAAAAATAAGAGAGAAAAGTCAGGAATGTGTAAGATTGGAAGAAGAGGTGGTGAGTTTGAGGAAGAAATTGGAAAAGGCTAAAACTGATTTAACAATGAACATTCAGAAGTTAAAAGTTGTTGAACAATTGGACAGGATATTCAATGTACAAATATCTCCTCTTGTAAAGACTGGGATAGGATATGAAGGAGAATCCATCAAGTTAGAGGCAGAGGATAAGAAAGCTATTACATTTGTGAAAGTTGTCCTAAAAGAAAACGTTGACTCCCATCAATCTGAGAACAAAAATGTGGGAAACCCTTCAAATTGTCATGAGCTGCAGCAAAAATACACCACAAGGAAAGCCCTAGAAACAAAAGGAGTGAACAACTAAGCGAAATTCCATCACAGTTCAAATGGCTTCCAAAGACAGAATTCTCATATGACCATATGGCTATATCCCCAAACAACCTTCTCTGCCAGATACAGATACTACTTCCATGGGTATTGCTTTTGTTGTAAGAGGTTTGGTCATAAAGACATGGAGTGTAGAGCATATATAAAAAGATTGGAGTATGGAAACTCAAAGGGAATTAAGAACAATGGTTGATTCACTCGTGTACATAATCCATTCTGGAATACAATCAAATGTTTTTGCTGCCATAAAAATGTGCACAAGTCTTACAAATGTCCTCTCAAAGGCTGTGATCCATCTCCTCGGAAAATTTATAAAAAAAACAGTTGCATCCAATGGAAAAGGAAGCTAAATAAGTGTGATATGGTTCTAATTTCTCGGGATCAGAACAGTCAATGGTATGTGGATAGTGGGTGCTCAAGACATATGACTAGAGATCGAAGCAAGTTTGTAACTATTGATGAAAATAAATCTGGGAATGTAACATTCGGAAATGATAGAGCATGGAAAATCCAAGGAAAAGGCACAGAAAACCTGAATAATGGAGGAGAGGCTCAGGATGTATTGTTTATAGATGGTGTGAAAGCCAATATGCTAAGTGTTAGTCAAATTTGTGATAAAGGTTGTGAGGTCCTTTTCAGAGCCCAATAGTGTGAATTAAGGTCAATCATAATAGGAAAGACCTTGGTTAAAGGTGTTCGAACAAAGAGTAATGTTTATGTAGTGGAAGAAGAGAATGAAGCATGCCACATCAGCAAACTTGACAAATATTTTCTATGGAATAGAAGATTGGGACATCTAAATTTTGACCAAATCATCAAATGGAGAAAAAAGAAAGCTGTCAGAGATTTTCCTGCAATAAAGAAGCCACCACATACCATATGTAAGTCCTGCCAACTGGGCAAACAAACTCACACATCTTTCAAAGCCAAAGACCAACTATCTACAAGTAAGACTCTTCAGCTTGTACGCATGGACCTACGCGGACCTTCAAGAACTAATGCACCAGGTGGAGAAGCATATTTCATGATGATAATCAATGATTTTCCAATATTAACATGGGTGGAATTTCTCATATACAAATATGAAGTGTTTGATAAATTCAAGATATTCAAGGCACTAGTAGAAAATCAAATTGGATCTAAACCAAAATGCGTTAGATCAAACAGAAGAGGTGAATTCACATGTGATGAGTTTTCATACATGTCCAATGAATGCGGGATAAAGCAACAGTTTACTGTTGCATATACACCTCAACAAAATGGAGTGGCGGAGAGGAAAAATAGGTCTGTATAGAATATTTCCATAGCCATGATGCAAGAAAGAAACATTCCCCAAACCTACTGGGTAGAAGCAGTACACACAGTTGTTCATATTCTCAAAAAATCTCATCTCAGACCAAATTGTGACAAGACTCTAGATGAACTGTGGCATGGGAAACTGGCATTAATTAAGCACTTTAGAGTCTTTGGCAACAAATGTTTCATAAAGAATAATGATGAAAAATTAGGGAAGTATGATGCAAGATCTAATGAAGGAATATTTTTAGGATATGCATCAAAGAGTAAGGGCTACAGGTGCTACAATAAAATATTGCATAAGATTGTGGAAAGAATTGATGTGAGATTCGATGAATAGCTACCAGACATAATCAAAAGTAAAAACTATGTCAATCCTCCATATCATCATCATAATGACAATCAAGAAACTAAAGAACAGAATGAGACAATAGAATATACATAAATAAACTCAAAAGGACCCTTGATACACACTCAAAAGAACCATCCAGAAGATCAAATCATTGGAGACAAGAGTGCATGAGTCCAAACAAGAAGACAGCGAGTTGAACAGACTGAGGAAGTATACCTAGTCATGTTGTCACAGATAGAGCCGAATAATTTCGATGAAGCCAACAAAGACAAAAATTGGATAAATGTTATGAACAAAGAATTAGACCAGATTAAGAAGAACAAGACCTGGGATTTAATACCAAGGCCTGTTGGGAAAAATTTCATTGGCATAAAGTGGATATTCAAGAAAAAGATGAATGAACAAGGTCAGGTAATCAGAAATAAATCCAGACTTGAATGTAAAGGACTTGACTATGATGAAACTTTTTCCCCTGTAGCAATAATGGAAGAAATTAGAATGTTTTTGGCTTTTGCATGCTATAATTATTTCAAGGTATATCAAATGGATGTAAAGTCTACCTTCTTAAATGGAGATCTAGAGGAAGAAGTATACATGGAACAACCTGAAAGTTTTTCCTTAGCAGATAAGCACAACTATGTTTACATATTAAAGAAAACCCTATATGGTCTCAAACAAGCACCACGTGCATGGTATTCTAGGTTGGACAAGTACTTTCAAAAACAAGGATTCGAGAAGGGAGGAGTAGACAACAATATGTATATAAAGGCTGATGAAAATGAACTTTTAATTGTAGTGGTATATGTAGATGACATCATGTTTGGTAGAAACAAGGATGAGTTAGTAAAAGGATTTGCAGAAGAGATGAATTCAGAATTCGAGATGTCTATGATTTGAGAGCTTACCTTCTACCTAGGACTTTAAATTTTATAGAAGAACAAGGCATATTCATTTCACAATAAAAACACTTAAGAGACATGTTAAAAAGATTCCAAATGGAAGACTGCAAACCTGTGTCAACTCCCATGATCACTGGATGCATGTTATGTGTTGATGATGGATCTGCAAATGTAGATCAAAGACTTTACAGATCTATTATAGGAAGTCTGCTAAACCTAATAGCCTCTAGACCAGACATTATGTTGGCAGTAGGACTTGTGGCAAGATATCAAACAGCACCAAAAAAAAATCACTTGCTAGCAATCAAGAGGATATTTAGATATCTGCAAGGAACTACACATTATGGCCTACGGTATCCGAAAGGAAATATTTCACATTGACAACATATACAGATGTAGATTGGGCCAGCTGTGTGGATGACAGGAAAATCACAAGTGGAGATGCATTCTATTTGGGAGAAATTTTGGTGGCATGGTTAAGCAAGAAGCAAACATCTGTCTCTCTATCTACAACAGAAGTAGAATACATAGTAGCAGCAGCTTGTCACACACAAGTGATGTGGATGAAACAAACTCTTCAAGACATGAACATAAGCATCACTGGACCTATTTCTATCAAATGTGACAATACAAGTGCAATAAGCATATCAAAAAATCTTGTGCTTCATTCAAAAACCAAGCACATCCCAATAAAGTACCACTTCCTCAGAGAACAAGTACCAGAGAAAAGAGTAAAGATGGAATACGTCCCAACAAACAGACAACAGACATATTTACAAAATCTCTTGCTAGAGAATCATTCGAATATCTAAGAGACAAACTAGGGATAGTGTCTGCAGATGATACTCTCTGATATGATCAGAAAATAAAATTAAAAAAAAGCACCAGCAAAGGCTGCAATATCAGGAACAGAAATGGTGTATTCAACCAGCCATTATCAGACAAGAAGCATCATTCTTGGGGGAGAGCAGCCATCATCAATGATCATAGAAGTCAAGAGGAACCTCAAATGTTGTTGAAGATAACTATTGATGAAGAAATTCTCCTGATTTTAGCCAAAAAGTTCAACAGTCTAGCACATTTCAACGCTATACATGAAAATGCAATGACTCCCAAATTATTCTCCCGGCAATACTTACACACCAAATGGGGCAGTAGTCCCAGCCAGGTATGTGGAAAAAATGAAGAATGCTTATGCAGAACTCTAGTAATAAAATGATGGACAATACACTGGAAAAAGGTGTAACCCTTTGCTATTGATGTCAAAGGGGGAGGAAAAGAAAGCAGAGGAAAATAGACACTTCTCATAATGAAGGGGGAGGAAGTGTTGCCATCAATTCCAAAGGGGGACACTATTGGAAATATTTTCATTGATGGCAAAGGAGCAGAAAGGAGCAGCACCAGAATTATCATTAAGGACAAAGGTGCAGATCAGGATCAGCTGGAGTATAAAGGAGAAATAAGGAAAAGAAGGAAAGGAGCAACATTATGCAAAAACAAGGCAAAGGAGCAGATAGGAGCATCAAAGAGGCATGGGTCAGCTTTAGAATTATTACTTAAGGCAAAGGAATAGCAAAGAAGCAAGGAGCATCAAAAGAGGCAAAAGACAGTTTCATGCAGCAAAGAAGAAAATTGTGCACTACAGGGTCAAGTAGGGCAATTCACGAAGATCGTGAACGATTCGGGTGTTCTACGTGTAGCAAAGAAGAAATGAACGGGCGCAACCAAATGAGATCGTGAATGAGTCAGGTGTTCTACGTGCAGCAAAGAAGAAATGAACGGGCACAACCAAATAAGTAAAGGCGTGAAGGAGTGAACGTGCGATTCAAGTCGTGCAAATACATGTTCAGAATAGTGTTCGATGGAGACAAATTGCATATCGCAATCACAGTGGAAGGAGTATCGCAAAACAACAGAGACACAAAATTTTTGAAATGCGAACTGTGGGAGATGACGTGGCAGGATGATGTGGCAAGTGACGTAGAAAGCTAACGTGGAAGACCGTGTGGCCTCGACCCCACAGATCGCAGTTAATTTATGATGATGTGGCAGTGATGTGGCAAGGTGACATGGCATGATGAAATGGAGATGACGTGGACCTGACCCACATATCGCACATCGCAAGCTCAGGAGGATAAGCGCTCAAGAATCATGTTAAAATGTTGAAGTGCGAGATGCGATACAAGGAGCGAACGCGATGGAATTACAAAGCCAAAGACTAAAGGATTTAAATTCTGGCATGGGACCCAATTTCATATCACAAATTGCAAGCTCAGGTGGATAAGCGCTCAAGAATCATGTTGAAATGTCAAAGTTTGAGATGTGATACGAGGAGAGGATGCGATATGCTTTAAAGCTAAAATCTAAAAGATTTAAAGTCTAGTTGTGGGACCCAGTCACATATCGCACATCGCAAGCTCAGAAGGGATAGCACCCATGAACCATGTTGAATCACCGAAATGCGAAGTGTGATAAAGAGCCCAGATGTGATGTAGTTTCAAAGGTGAACTCCAAAGGATCTCAAATCTGGATGTAAATCATTTTCTTTGTTAAATCGCATTGGAGGAGGAAAAGGAGGATTATAACGTAAAACCTATGGAACGCCAAAATGTGATAAGTGACCAGACGCAATATCATACAGAGGTAAATATTAATATATTTCAGTTCCAGGTTCTCTATGGATATGCTTGTTTTACGAAGAAAAGTCTAAACGCAACAGAAGGAGACTCGGGTAAGTGACGCAACACAGAGCAAAGGAGCAGGTGAAGGTTGAATGCTATGGGCACAAGCATAAGAGGCAGAGTCGGGAAAAAGGCCGTATATGCTGGCACTGTTGGAAATGTTCCAACTAGGCCGAGTTGGGAAAAAGGTCGTTTATGCATAACTATTATAATATAATAGTAGAAACTGAAAATATTAATGACAGTAGCAGAAAATACAAAAATCACAGCGAGAAAAAGAGCTAGAAGGTTTGAGTGAAATACATTTGTTGTAACTTTAAATGTAAATCCATTGATTAATTTTATATTGTTTGTGATGCAAAGGTAAGTCTCCATAGGCATAGGCAAAACTCCATGACTGTTGTAATGATTATTTCTGATGTAACAACCTGAATTGAAGAATTATGAATCAAATGGGTGGAAGGCATAGGGTCAAGCCTGTTCACGTCGTATTCCCTATAGAATGCAAACAGTCAAGGAGTTATCTGTATAAGAGATGTAATATCAGTGTACAAAGTGAGGTTAGAGAGTGGAAGAGTGAGAGTGAGAAGATAGAGATGTTGTGCACATCCAGAGTTGATATGAAGCAAGTATGAAGGCTGAAAAGGCAGTAGTGAAGAAGGAGTAAAACAGAGCTGATATCCAGGTAAATCAGCATATGATTTTTATTGTAGTGTGAGGGAGTTGGAGCTTCCATATCAAGCTGTAGCCTGATATATATCCAGTGGTAGCCGGTTGAGGTAGGATCCTCTTGTGGGTTGTAACCTGCAGAAAATACATGGGAGTTGGTGCTTCCATTTCAAGTTGGAGCTTGATAGATGGCCAATTGTAGCTGGTTGAGGTAGGAGCCTCCTATGGGTTGTGGCCTACAGAAGATAGATGGGAGTTGGAGCTTCCTTGCAATTTGTAGCTTGGATAAATTGAGGTAGTAGCCTCCTATAGGTTGGAGCCTACAGAAAATCAGTTGTGAGAGGGAGTTGTAACTTGCCTTTTTATTACAACAATAATAAGATGTGGGTTTCTCCCTTATGGGTTTCCACTTATATCTGTTGTCTATGTGCATTATGATTATGTTTTGATGTATTGTGTTTAATCTACTTATTACTTGCTGCCCACACATTAATTTTTTTGATTCATTATATATTAATTTTCTTATGAAATGGAGGTGTAAATAAGTTTAAATAAAAGAGTTTTAAATGTCCATGAATGTACTAAATTGATTCAGCCCCCACCCCCCCTCTCAGTTTAGCTAAGGGTTCATTGGAAGGATGAAGATAAGGATTCAAAGGGTAGTGCAGGAAAGCCTCACCCATATCCACCATCTTCATCATCATCCTCATCATCTCCATCAGCATCATCTTCCACTTCCACCACAAAAAAATACCCATACTCACTCAAAGACCACAAAAGGAAAATTTCCCTTACTCAAACTTGATGTCAAATTTTAGCTTCCAATGTATAATGGCGAGGTAAATGCAGAGAGGCTGGACAATTGGATTCGTCAATTAGAGGTGTCTTATAGAATTCAAAATCTTCATGAAGATGACATAAAGATTCAATTGGCTTCCTTGAGGATGGAAGGATCTGCACTTGTATGGTGGGAATCAAGGACTCAAGAAGTGATTAAACACTACAGTAAGATCTCAATGTCTTGCTCAAGTTTTCTTGCTGCCATTAAAAGGCAATTTTATCCTCTAGCTTACATGAAAAAGGCCATTATGGACTAGGACAATTTTAGAGAATTGAAAGAGCAAAGTGTGTAAGATTATACTCATGAATTTAGGAGAAGAGCTCTTATTTTGGGTATTAATTTGTATTCTCAAGAAACTTTGTTAAAGTATATTGGAGGTTTGCACAGTTACCTTAGGCGCACTATTCTCATGTTCAATCCCACAAACTTAGATGAGGTTTCCATTCAAACCACACATTTAGAAGCAAGAGGGAAACATAATATAGATGAGAAAAGTGATAGTGAGGGTAAAGGAAAGAGAAATAGCTCTGTCAAGAGAGAGAAAGAGAAACTCACATGTAAACATTGTTTGAAGAATGGCCATGATGAAGATGATAGTTGGCAACTTCATCTAGAGTTGAAGCCAAAAATACTAAAAGCCAAAGAAAAGGGGAAAATTGTTGTTATCATTAAACATGACTCAGGTTTAGATTCAGGAGATGAAACAAAGATTAAAGCCATGGATTTGAAAGGTAAGCATATAGCAAGCACTATTTCTTCAAATTTCTCCAATGTCACTCAAGATGAAGATACAAGAATTGAAATTTTCCATATTAGAGTCGTCTCTAAACATACCAAGATAGACACACTTTTTGATAGTGGTTCTCAAGCTAACTTGATTTTTGAAGACTTAGTTAAGAAGCTAAACCTTGAAACGGTTAGACATCCAATACCTTATCCTTTAGGGTGGATATGAAATAATGAGAACTTTTAGGTAACAAGGAAGTGCATACTAATATTCACCATCAATTCAAACTTTCTTGATGAAGTTGAACTTGATGTGGTGTCACTTGAGATATCAGGTATTGTTTTGGGAAGTCCTTATCTTTATGATAGGAAAGAACTATTTCATCGCCATGAGAATAAGTATCACTTGTTTAAATATGGAATTGAGTGCATAGTTAAAGCGCATAAGAAGAAGACAAGTTTGTCTCTTATTCATGCATGAGAAATGAAGAGGATAGTGAATGCAAGCTAGAATTTGACATTGTTAATGATCAAACATAGAGATGTTTTGAATCAAACCTTTCAAAAAGATGCATTGAATGAAAAATTTGAATTCATTAAAGTTTCTTATGCTTCTAATGAGATGTTTCAGGACTCTAACAGGTTTCCTTTGAAATGAGGTGAACATGATGTAAAATATTTGCAGCAGTCAACATCAGTGTTGAGCAGTGTTGGAAACAAGATGCTAGTGCAAGAGAGTGCAAGGGTCAAAGAGAAAGCGACAAAGCAGTTTGAAAAATAAGTCATAGATTCCACAAGTGCTTGGTTTTCGGTTTCCAAAGGGTACATGGCAATGGCAAAGATACTTGGTCAAAATACAACACAAGTACAAAGGAAGAGCAGTTAAGAATCGCCATGACGATAGTGTGCAAGGAGTTTTTAAGTTTCCTTTGATTAATGACCAAGGTAGGAACAATTTTTTTTATGCAATAACAGCTTGCTACTCTACAAATTTAGGGAAATTGCAGCATGACGGTGTCTACAACAGCAAGAGAGGGTCACAAGAGTTAAGAAAAAATCTTAGTTTTTGTGAAAAGCTCCAGTTGATGAAAATGGGAAAATTTCAGTGGATTGAGACTGGAAGGGTGAGAGGACTATACCCTCATCCACATGATCAGTAATCAAAGAGATTTTGGGGTCCAAAAGGATTCTAGTGGGGAGGAATGATTAAGAGCTCAGTATAAAAGCTCAAAAATGAAAGTGTTAATAATCGATTGGAAAATGAACGACGATGAAGAGCTCGTTGCCAAGAATCCGGTGCAATTCGTTTTGTCGAAAACAGAGTCCAAATGAAGAAGATAGAGCCTGCTATTTGTTTTCCTAAACAGCTAAAAAAATTGCAAAACGGGACAGAATGGTGACATGGTAGCCCAGTAAAAAAAAAAGGGATATTCTAGGAATATTATGTCATTTTCACCCAATGAAATTGTGGCAAGTGTCACTGCAGGATTCGTTGGTCAAGTTTGGTTAGTGATTTTTTTTTATCTATCCTAAGGTCGAATGAGAATTTTTTTTAATGGTTGGAATGGTCCAACTAGACCCAGACACATGGTGCAGTCAAGGGCCGCCACGTGCCCCCTCTGGTGGACCCTATCCAAATTCCGCATTTTAATTATCACTGGTCAAGTCCGAATTAAATTATGGGCGCATTTTATATTTATCAAAGGCTGGTTAATTGCATTATACCCAAAGTCCAAAATTATTATGAATTATTAACCATTTCCAAAGGTCGAATATGGTATATTTTACGATGGTGAAAATTCATATAATAACCAAAGTCTGAATTGTATTAAAGTCCAAAGGTTTAATGTATTGTAATATTTAGTGGCAAAAACATTATACACAGGTTGGGCGGAGGTCGAGGCTCGACCCCACGACCTCCCCCACATGACGTGAACAACTTACCATCATACCACAAGGTTTGGTTTTATTAGTTATGGATGCTAACATATATTTGTTATCATATGTTTCGGCTGGAGGGGGAATGGAGGGGGCCAACCCCCTCCCCACATGTCCATTCGACCATAACTTACGGTGGATCTCACATAGTTAAATGTGCGGGATTATTGTAATGTGGGTTTAATTAAACCCCAATCCCATGATTAAGCGTTAATCAAAGGTTTAAATGTGTAGTTCGTTTAAGCGCGTTTAGTGCTAATATGGTGGTTTAAACTCCACTTAACTTAATTAACTACAGTTTAAAATGGGGGAATATTCGACAGCCCTCCAAATTTGGCGCCAACCCCATATTTAGTTGCACTAACTGGAGTCATCTCCAGATTTAGTGGAGAATTCCTAAGCCAAACTGTTTTGGCCATAACTTTTGCAAAATTCGACCAAATTGAGAACAATAAGAGTCATTTCTTAATGATTTGGACATTATGAACAGATTGAAGTAGGTTTCAAGAGAATTAGGTGAATTTAAACAACACTTTTTTCACATTTGAGCTAATACAGAGTCTCAAGCCATTGAAGTTGGGCCAAGGAGATGTAGCCTAGGAGGGGTGAACTCCTTCATCAAAACACTGTGTTAATGGATCATTGTGATGGTTTGATGTAGATGTTATCATTGTTTTTTAGCATTTGTTTTTAATGTTTTTATGCTCGTGAATTTAACATGAAACTCAACTCATTTACCTATTTTAACACTCACAAACACCAAGGAAACCTATGCACATAAAGCAAGTGATCAGCAAATTTAATTATAAATTTGAAGATGAAATTAGCACAACAAAACTAACATTAAAATTCAGATCAGTGATCAAGGCCTCACATTCTGCCTCATGGTTCGATCATTCAAAATCTAGCTTATAAGAACACAATCTTACATTATGTGGGAATTTAGATGACTAATTTATAGGGCTACAGATCTAGATCATGATACTAGCTCCATATTTTCCCAAAGCACCATCGAAATCCATGGTCCAAAGACCCTCCTCATCATCGGGAAGCTGAAATTCTGTGGGCTGATCTGTTTTGTTCATTTTGATATGATGTCTCAATCTGTTCTTTACCTTTATCTAACTCAATTTATCTTTGTTGTGATTCTACTGACTTTTTCTCTGAAGGGCTTGGCTGGAAGCTTTCAGAATTATGATTTTTGTTTTCTGCATTCAAGACTGCTTTGACACTATTTGACGAATCTGAAATTTCTTCACCTTCTACAAGCTAACTATCTAAATCATCAGTACTATGATCATTATAAATTATGAAGGACTTTAAACACTCTATACATAGTGAATTGGGTGACTCTTAGGTTTATCTTTGCTAGTGATCATGTATTTCATTTCCACTTCTCGGTATAGCTTCCTAAGTTGGAAAAATACCAAAATTGTAGCATATGAAAAATCAAGTTGTAGAGTAGCCCTTAATTTGGCTCCCCAAGACTATGAAAGCAGCATTCCATACCTTGGAGGTATGTCAACAACTACAACATCCATCAACACAATTTTGTCAGGAATATGATCCAAAGAGACAACTAAGTCTTTGATAATACCAAGGCATCAGACTCTACCAGAATCAAAGAGAATAGAGTTCATGATAGGGTCAGGTTATGTCCAGCCCCAACTTATCCATGCTGACCTTCAGAATTAAATTATGTGAGGCCCTGAAATTCAGCATGGCATTATGGAGAATATAATCATGAATCCTAAAGCTGAGATAAAAGGGAGGGACTTCACTATCATCAATATTTCCATCTACGGATGGGCCAAATAGAAGTTTGGGATGGTCATCACAGACGTTGACCATGTCTGACATGTGATCTACTTTCAACATCTTGTAAATTTGGAGATTTATATCTATCATTCTTTACAATCTCAGTGACGGGAATAGAAACCTTTTAACTAAGAAATTTCACTCTTTAAGCTAAACAAGTTAGATTGTTTCTCTACCTCTTTTACAATGGTATCCCGCTTTTCAGGTTGCTCTTTTGCTGGAGATTCCTTCCTTTTCACTTCCTTATCATTCTTTGATGTACTTGTATATGGCTCATTTTTCTTGCTCTGATTTATGGCAACAGGTTCCTTCTCCTTGTTTGTAGTAGCTTGGGAAGTTTGTTTGGGTTGAGTATCTTTTTGTTGAGTTGTCCATTTTTGTGTAGAAGTAGGAACATCTCAGTTTCTAAAACGGTATTGTCTTTGCGCTAAGATGAGAGCATTTAGGTACCCCCTTTGATAGTCTTCACATTGGACTGCCAACCCATCATCATTGGAAAGGACATATTCTTGGTCATCCAACAAATATGTTTCCTTGATATACTCATAATCTTTTATAAGGAAAATAGGTCCATGCTCATTTGCAAATAAATGGTTCTCTTCAACAATAATATCTTCATATTCAGGTCCTTGGGCATAGTTATGTTGTAATGGAGTGTGGATTTGTTGTTGAGCTTGTTGATCTATAGCTCTTTGTTCTCTCTACTTGATCCTGAACTGTGGTTGTTGTTTTCCTCGAAAATTGGGATTTCAGATTTGATTTTCTAGTTGCCTTTCTGAAATGGAAATTCTGTCTACCATCTTCTCCATAGTTCTAATCAAACTATCCAAATTTGCTTCGGATGAGGATGATGGTTCTTATTTAATTTTGACTCCCTTTTCAACTTTTCTTTTTGGTTTCTTGATCAACAAATTGGCTTCAACGTTGACTGCATTTTTCTACATCTCCTCCAATGAGGTAGGGTTTCTATCTCTAAGATGATATACCATAACAAGGTCAAAGACATCTGGATAGTGCAACAAGGCCAAGTTAGGTGGAGGTTTGATATTGGCGGGAATGGAATTATACACCTTATTGAAGCAGGTAGTATAGTCTTGAACTGATTAATTAGGCTTCCTTTTCAATGAGTTATACTCGACCAATATTTGGAGAGAATTTTTCTTATCATCCCACTTAGAAAGGAAAATATCGGTTAACTATTTTTAATTATGCATTGAACCAACTTCCAAATCTCTGAACCACTTTTTCACTTCTCCTGAAAAACTCTGAGCAATAATTATCATCTTCGCATTATCATTTTCTATCTCTTCTAAATCTATGAAACCTGTGATTTTTTCAATGTGTTGCCTAGCTTTAACCTTGGTGGTTCCAAAAAAGTGGTAGCCTTTGTCCATAGTTATGAGGTAAATCAGTGAGTTGTCCCAGTAAAAATAATGGAGAAAATCTGGCTATAGTTTTTCTGGGAGGTAAGCTTGTAGTCACAACAGGAAGTGTTGGTATGAGAGGTGGTTGTGTAGGAAGAAGTGTGGATGATGTAGAAACAACTGTGTGAGGGGATGTAGCAGCAGTGTGAATAGATGTAGCTGGAAGAGGATCAGCGGACAAGAAATCCTGATGATATTGTATGAAATCCTTCTCCGATGTATATTGAAGATGGTTTGTTAGGTTTTGAAGTTTATCAAATTGACTCCAAACGTTCCTGTCAAAATCTGATTCTAAACTAGATTCTACATATGAGAAACTAGTTTCAAGATTTAAAGAGTTGAATACAACTTCAAATAGAGATGTTATTATAGATAACCTTAAAGTTTCAAATACAATTTCAAAGAGATATGTTTCTTGATTTGGATCTAAACAGTGATAACTCAAACTTTAGATCAAAAAGAATATCTTCAAGTGAAAGAAATTATGAAGGTAAATATGTAGACCTTACCAAAGTAGATGAAATTGACTGAATCTCTAAATGTTGAGGTATTTGTTTTCTTATGAGTATTTCCAAATATTCAACAGGAGATGTTGGATGTGGATCTGGATTTGATCGTGTATGCCTTTTAGGAGCCAATGTTGACTTGTTTCTGCACTTTGGCTCTCTACAACTTGAATCAACCTTCTTAGAAATTAATTCTTATCACCCACAGGCCTAGAATCCAATGAAAATATAATAATACACCTAGGGAATATTTGTCACTTCGCTCCTTGGCATCAGTGCCAGAAATTTTATCCTCCACAATGTGCCAAAGCTGAAAGGAAATCAATGGAGGTAACCTCAAACCAAGCTTTTAGTTTGGTAGCTAGCCCTACCAAACAAAAGAGGGATCTCTCTATGAAAAACACAACCAAGGGTTTGACTCTTGCAAGAGTGTATTTTAGGCTAGATAGCTCATCTCTAGGGTTTTGAAAGATTTAGGGTTTTCCTGTTGGATCAGGGATGAAAACCAAGTAACTAGGTCAAAGTATCAAAGGTTAAAATTGCAAGAGATATGGAGGAGCAAGGTAGTTGTGATTTTGGGATGGATTAGGAATTTTTCTGTGTAGTGTAGGGTTTGAAAGAGCAAGAATATCTTAATGAGCATGTGCACCATGAATTCATTAAACAATAATGAAAATTACACAAAATGACATTCCCAACAAAACAGATCTTTCATGAAAGAATTATGCTTATAAATATCTTAGGAAAATCACAGAAGAAGGAAGATGTTAAGGAGGAAAATATATCATTCATATAAAAATATAACAGAGAAAAAACAATATCACAAACTCACAACATGAAAATTCCTTAATAATAGCTGCAATTGATCCTTTGATTTCCTGTATAAAAAGATGGAGTACAAGCTACAAGAGTTTCACCCTCTAATGTCCAACCATCAAAATGATTGAAAAATCCATACATAGAGACTAAAAAACAACTTCCCCTCTCTCAGGGGTTGAATCCCTCAGTGTAGGAACATCTCACAAGATTCTCTCAACAAAACCCTAATGTATAGGGAGGTTTGAACAAACCCTCCAAATAGAGTTGACTAAGATGCTCCTCATAAATGAGGTAAAAAATTACGTTAAAGAGACCATAATAAGCCCTATTACATCATATTTACATCACATCCACAATAAGCAAGAGAAATTACATCACTGGACCATGTTTCACTGAGAAAAATTTAATGTTCCTAAATTAGCTAAGCTAATTGGAACATTAGAATTTTTTTTTATTTTTCATGTTTATGAATAATAGACTAATGGAGGACATGCAACATGTTAGCCACGTATAAAAAATTTCATATCAAATGGTGGCTAAATCATTTTTTGAGCCTTCAAGAAACAAGTTTTATTGCAAAATTGTTAGTTCTTGAAGTCTTATGAAGACATCTTATTCTTTGTTTCCCTCTTGATTCTGAAATTTTGTTGTTTTCCTGAATAAAAGACTGCTGCAAGAAATCCATTTTCCCTCATTTTACCTCCCCTTTTCACTCAGAAATCCCTTCGTTTTTATCCCCTTTACTCCCATAAAATTCCTCTATATTTCCTTTATTCCCTTCTTCCCTTCATTAAAATCCCTTTTATAAGGTTTAAGAATCCTTTTTAAACCTTACCGAAACCCCCAAATCCATTGAAAAACCTTGAAAAAATCATTAAAAACACTCTTTTTTACTATGGGCCTAAGCCCCTTTGGGCTAAGCCCTAAACCACTTCCCCACCATATACCCTGGCACTGGAACTAAGCGCTAAACCCATATGGTGCTTATCACATCGGAACAATCGACGAAGCGCAAGTCTTTTTGTTTTATGAAACCTCCGATCCGATTGGCCCCTTTGAATAAACCCCGACCCTTCGCTCCCTTTGTAAAAAACCATGAACTCGAAATCGGGTGCTTAACTCTTTATATATACCCTTCCCCGATGAAATTTTCCTTTGTATAAACATAAAAAGCCACTTTCCTATGTTTTATATGACAACCCGTCGGTTCATGTTTTAAATAAAAGGGACCGTTGATCTAGAACCAATCGAAGATCAATGAAATCTCGCATCAGAGATTTTCGTCAGGGGCATTTGAAAGGCCCTCACCTTTGTTCTGATTCCGATTAGCTCTTTTATATATAAACCCCCGATCCCTTCATCCTTTCGCATAACCCGGAGCCCGCAATCGAGTGCTAAAACATTCTATTAAGCCTTTCCCCGATGAAATAATCCTTTGTATTTCATGAAAAATCAAATTTTTATGTTTTAAAAGGGTCCCACCCGTTCATTGGTCGAAGCCATTCTCGACCGTTGATCATAAGCCAATCAAACGGTCTGCGCAATCTCGTAACGAAAGATCTCATTGGGCGTGTTTTATATTTTATTCACCCCCTCTCGATTGGCGGTCTCCCGATAAATTCTCGGCCGTTGATCTCCCCCGCCAGATCTAGATCTGACGACCCTCATCGCTTCATCTCTAAGCCCTTTCCCCCACCTGTGACCTCCTCCGATTCATCCTCCACCGTCAATCTGATCCTCAGATCGACGGCCCACAATCAATCGCATCGGTGCTCTTCTATCTTTTTCCCCCGCCGATCGCAATCCTCCGATTGCATCTAGGCCGTCCATGCATCAAGATCCGACGGTCCAGATTGAAGCCCACCAACTTGGTTAAATTTTATAAACCCCGCTATATAAAGTTTTAAAACCAATATCCACCGTTGATCTCTGCAGATCAACGGCCCATATTGACCCATTCTCCGCTTTATATTTTATTACATTAACCCACAAATCAAATCTGAGCCGTTGATTTGTTTCATCTGATGGCCCAGATTTATCCCGATAGGCCCTACTCTTGTGGGTCCGAACCTTCCCAGATCAGATCTCCACCGTCCATCCTCTGATCGGACGGTCCAGAATAAAACCACCCTACCTCTTATCACCCACGCAACTATCCTCCATCACGCTCCCTCCTCGACCGTCAGATCTAAGACCCCAGATCTGACTGCAGACGCTCCATATCGCGTG